>LUCM01007968.1:14765-48169 GCA_008360955.1 Fasciolopsis buskii
AATATATATATATATATATATATATATATGCACACATACAGACTTGTGTGGAAGTTTGTGTCCGCTTGTGCGTGCGTGAAAGCTGCTGGAAAAAATGAAAGAGTTAAATTGAGAAGCACTTAAGAATGCGACGATCCGTTTCGGTTAATGAGCAGGAGACTATGTCAGAAATGCTACTTTGATTCTGTGAGGTCACTGTGGGTGAATGCAAAAGTGCAACGGTGGAGTGTCCACGTATATCGCTTTGTACAATTAGTATTACATTTCGGTCCAAAAAGGTACGAAAATGAAAAATCCAGTGGAATTTTATTAGAATAAATCAAAAGAAATTAATTTTCCCTCAGCAGATTTGTAAATTCCACACGCAACAAGAGCACCAATATCTAACCTCGCATGCTTTCTCTAAACATCAAGTTATGGCATACAGTATTTTAGGAACAGGTTGTAAATGCAGGTCAAATCTTATATTCAATGCTGGTACACGACCAACTAAATTACCACATGGATAGTGACCTATGCTGGGCTGATTGAACATACTGGGAGATTTATGTGATCAATATGATACCATAGGGAATGGAAACCTAAGAGTGTTTGTGTTGGTTCGATATACTGAGATATTCTAGAGAGACAGCGTACTAAATAAATCACGAGAGCCATCTTGTTTGATGATGCATTGCAAACGTTCTAGTACACCGTCATAAATGAGAATGAATTGGCAATACAACAGCAACTGGCGAGTAAAAGATGGATTTCCAGTTTCACTACTAAGTGTACTGTCAGTAGCTAAAGGGCCGGAGGTCTGGCACATCTGATCTCACATTTTGACCCTTCTGTGTCCCGAAGCCTACATGTACGCGCAGGCAGATAGCGGTTAAATATCTGGGAGATCGTTGGAGGAGCACGGTCAATAAATCACCATCACTGAACTGAGTGATGGAGGCTTACCGACGCTGACTCATTCAGGACAGAGGATTGAAAGCATAACGGTCCACCCAACATTAGTGTCCCGAGTCCCGAGACAAATGGCTACACAATGCCCGATCAAAATCGTGCGGAGCCAAAATTTAGATCTGAAGATTGAGAGTATAAATTTTTTAATTACTCTAACTCAAATAACCATTGAGTGTCTCAATGTAACTGACGGAAGGCCAAGCAAACCAAAATGCCAGAATTGTTCATTTGAATACACTTTAATGGGGCATGAGGAGACATTTTATTAAATCCAGAACGCAGTGAATGAAATGACTTACCCTAAAATTGTGATTTTAGATAAAAATGGAAACGGCCTATTAGCGTTGCTTGCATAAACCAACTACAATACGAAATCAAAATACCGAGGTCCCAATCAATAGTACGCGAAATGGACAGAATAGAGCAATCGGAGCCAATATGTTGACTAAAGTAATGCAACCTGAATATTCCCATTCTGCTAAAGATGTTTGCACAAGATCTCCGCACCCATGTGACTGCAAGCAATTCTGAAAACTCCACCAACACTAAAATATAAGACCCTTTGAGTGAACAGCTATGACGCATTAATTTCAGCAAAAAGGCAAGCCAATGACATATATTAGCTTGCATATGAAGTGATGCTTGATTCCAAGGCGTTCGAATTCAATTCATTTTTTATCGGAAATTAGTGATCAAGTGACGATCCTGCAGGGGTAAGCCATGGATTGGAATGTCTAAGGAGATATCTACCTCTGTACAGCGACGACCAGACACCTGACGACTGACATGAAATTGTTGGTTGAACTGGAATGGACCGAAAACTAGTGTTCCCTGCAAACCAGTTAATTGTGTCCTGAGGATCTATAGTGGCTTCAAATTGGCTGAAATAGTAATGATTAATTGGAAGCGACGGTTGTCGGTTCCTCCTCTCCCTCCTGTGGTGGGCCCTAGCGATTATGGAGGACGCTACTACCACTATACTCATGCTCCCAGTATCTATACAGAAGAAAAATTATTTCAAACAAGTTCTCGTCTGTACAAATATTAATGCTATTTCCACAATCATTTTTACCACTAACTTGAAGAGAAAGGGCGAGAAGGAAGTTCTGACGAGCAGTACATCTTGTAGTGGAGTTGACTGAAAGGTCCCAAAGACATGAACTGGACTCTGGGCGGTTAGAAAAAGGATTTGAGAGAAAAAACGAATTTCACAGGCGCATCAGTCTAAGAGGCAGTGAACCATTCGACTGACTGAGAAGCAAACCGCTTTCACATCGAGAAAAACGAGGTCCATGAGTCCGTGAAATTATGCACGGGTGTTCTAACACCAGACAGAATATACGACGAAAACAACCCCCTGGTGGGACGGAAACCAGGTTGAGTCCCATGCTTACACCTCCGCGAGCACTAAGTAATCGGGAGGACAATTCATGCCTATATACTTATCCCGTGATATTTGGAACGAGCCGTGTACTTTACTATCATGGAACGGGTCCCTCACTGTATCCATTTCCAGGAAGAGAGCACGCGTCCGCATCTTTGGGGATCTTTCATTCGACTCCACCACAAAAAGCAATGTCCGTCAGAACTCCTTCCACCCGAACCCTTTCCCTCCATAATAAGTGGTGAGAATAAATGCGGAATAAACATTATTATTTATTGTGAGTGGTATAATGTTAATAACACGGCGAATTAAAATACCTATCAAAAACGCTGTTATTAACATGATATTATTCACGAGAAAAACCGACACAGCGCACAGGTTGTCGATACATTCCTTACGTCGTTCGGTCCTGATACATACAAGCATTACTACTTGCTCAGGCAAGAAACCAAATATGCGAATGATGTTGTGCTTCTGGGCGAAAACACAGTTGCAAGTATTTCCCGATCGTCTGAACGACATCATAATGTGGTTTATGATGCCTTCAGCATCTTTTAAGTGCAGAATGTTGTATAATTGAGTTAATCCAAAGCTGAATCTTGTTCTCGTGGGACACATTTCACCAGACAGTTACAGATTGAACAGAGTGTCGTCGCGTATATGGAAAGTATGATTGGCTTAAGCTTATCGGAGGCACCTGTGGCGTCGGCGTGACATCCGGCTACAGATCAAAGGTCGAATGTACACAGCAGAAGCAATGTGGGTGCTGCTATACGGCTCAGAAACATGGCCGTTAGAGACGGATAAGTGAACACTGTTGGAACGCTATCGTCTTCGCAGTGCTGCTAGAACAAAAGTTGGAGATCATATCCATAAATATGCGGCAAGTGCAACGCAATCATTATGGGGTAAGACTTATTTACAATCATTTACATTGTGGACTATCTACTTGAGAACGCATTTCCAGTCTTTGCGATTGTAAGCTCTTGAAGGAGACAAACCACGTTGTTTTCATACCGTAAACATTAAAAATAGATATATTATATTTTTGGTAGTTTAGAGGGAGATTTGCTTATTTCACTATAGTGATGCATAAGCAGATGAAAACTTCGTAAACCATACGTTAATGAGGTGCAATAGCATAAAGTAGGGGAGCAAATTGGACTTACCTGAAGCCGAATCGCAACTCCACCCTTATTTCCCGCCGCACCACCTAGTCCGGTTTTCACTGATGCCGTGCTTATATCACGAAGCGCACCGCAAAGCCGCGCGCGGACAAATAGGAAAAGACAGACACCAACCAATTGAACCGAGGTTATTAATATGTACGTGTCTCGTTCATGCGCGTCCCGATTCAAATGATGCTGCAAGAACAGACCCCATTCTCGTTGGTTAGCTGACGGTTTGGAGCCGGCCACAATATTGCTTGTAGTCAGGTCAACGATCTCCTCAAAGCCGATTGCGAAAACATCTGTCGGTCTGTCTATCTGACTTGCATCGCATGCTGGATTTCGGTAGCCCCAATTTACTTCCGGGTTTACGGTCCGATTCAAGTCGAGTAACCAGTCGGTGACGGACTCATGTTTGTGCGCCACACTACGAAAATGCTTCCCGCCATTGACATTCCACGTGCCAATAAACACACGTAGTCTATGTCTAAGCGTGAAATCCTCGTGGGCATGCATGATGTTACTCAACAAAGTCGGTGGAAGATGAAGTAATCTTCGAGGAAGGTACTGCTCTGAAAATACGGATGAAGAACAAAAATTCAGCGGTTAAAAATAAGTTGATGGCTTGAAAGTGACGGGTCCCAATGTCACTGTTATTAGGTCGAAGAAAAACACGGTCGATCCCGTTGTGTTGCGAATCAACAAACCCAGAAAAAGGTGAAAAGAAGCACAAGTAACGACATTAAAGAGATGAAGAAAACGTCTGTGATCCATAGCTGTGAGGGGATGCTAGTTTGACTAACATTGCGCCTGAGTCTGATACCGTTGTTTCACTGGTTATCGGTGGTTGCGCGACGATCTACCTTGCTAGACAAATCGTGATTAATACAAAGGCATGGATCCAATCCGGTCATGTCAGACAGCGGACAGGTACAGGTGACAAGGCCAGACCAAAACCACGTTATTGCATTGCCCACCAGCTGCCAGCTGAAAGTTGCGTAAGTCGACGGCAAGAGTGCGTATATGCAAACTGAGAGGGTCATATCGTGAGTTGAGCCAAACAATCAGGATGAGTAGCCTGGATCTGACAACAAAACGACGTGAACCTGATCAGGCGAAATGCATCAGACGAGGTGGGCCAATCAAGACGTAACCTGAACAACCAATAAAATAATAGCAGTCGTACAGGGGAAAATATGCAAGCAAAATAATCCATAAGATTTTTTTCGATTAATAAAATGAGATTTTGCGGCGGTTCGGCTTGGTTGTTCGCGCTCTGGTTAGTGGGTGACAGCGATATTGACCTGGAGGCAAGGTTGACGAACTGGAGAGCAGATTCGAGACAATGATTAATCGTTGCACAGCAATAACTAGCGACAAGTCCTAATCATGAAACATTGTTAGCCACCAACTGTAGGCTGTATACGAACAGAAACAGAGTTGCTCAGTACGTCAAAATTAACTGGGTATACCAGTCAGTTTACAACAATTTTCTATAGCTTTGAACTAGTCTCCGGATTAAAACTTATTTTGAAAACAATTTTATGCTCAGACCGAAGAGTTGGCAAAAAAACAAAATAATTGGCACTTTTTTAGTCCATCCTATTTCGAGAATAATTTTGTCTAAGTGGATCACGGTTAGCGAGAAGGGGACTTCTGACAATAAAGTCTGACGTAAGCCAAGATGACCAGTTTACTATCATAAACAATACCGTGGACAACGTCTGATTTGGACAACTGGGATTAAATTCGAATAAATGTGCTTCACACGAACGGAAGGCCAGCTATAAAGTGTCCACAAAATTGAGCGATATCACAACAATCTCAGTCAAGACAAAGAAATAAGCCCTTTAGGGATGGTACTTCTGGGTCCGTTTTAAAACTTATTTGACCATACAAATAACCGAGTCGAACTCTTTACACGCATTACCCTCCTACACATTATTTCGCCGTTTAGTGGTCTATCGTTCTTAATTAGTATCCCCCGGCAATAACTAAGGATTCTTGCCCTAGATTCAAATAAACATCATTCTTCAATGAACACACAGCGGACTGCACTACCACATTGATTCCATACCCTAATTTCTCCAACGTTTTTCTCATGCTCTTTTTATGATCGGAACTCAGATCTCCCCCTCATCAGAAAGCACACACCTTCAATTTCCCAACCACAGTTTTCACTCCTTTTTCGTTCTCAAAAAAGGGGTCCGTGATTTTGGTCACCATTCAGCTGACACTTGTCGAACATCAAATCTTGATATACCAACCGCGATTTCTAACGCAGGTGAGCGAAACTCAGAATTCCTTCTTTCAATCATTACTTTTGAGTTGTTTATCGTCCCGAACAATGCTAACTTTTACATTTTTGATTGATTACTCTGAAGCATTGAAAGTACCTTTGTTTCTGACAGCCGCAGTCATGCAGGGCTAGTACGTTCGATTGATATCTGGGCCACGGAGCACAAAGTCGAACAATTCTCTGTGGTCAACAATTCATCTCATCTACCTGACCGTCCCAAACGTACACACGATCAATATGGCAACCGCCCTTATAATCTTGATCTTGTCTTCACTTCCGTCTCCCATCTAATCAAATATTCCCATTCTCCCTCCCTTTTACTCATCTGACCGCTGTTATTACATCGTCCCTTAGAGTAACCAGCCATAACACTGTCTTCCTCAAGACATGCACATTTCGATACTACAGTCCAACCGACTGCAAAGTTTTCCGCGATTTCATACTTTCATACCAATGGAATGCTTGTTGCTTTCCTTCGAAACCTTCCACATCCGTTTCTAATTTTACCAAGATCGTTCTTTCACGTTTTTTTCAAACCTGGAAAACAAAATCCCCCGATTGGTTTGTTCATGCATCCGACCGCACTGCACGTTTGAAGGGCTCGACATTTCGCGCCAGCACCATTTACTAACTCCCGCCTCCAACCATCGCGTCATCCAAGCTCGCAACGAGAGTTCGTCAAATAAACAACAGACCAAGAAGAGCTTCGTCCGATGCTAAATTGAACGTCCACTGTCATCCGCCAACGGTACCCAAACGTTTTCTCCACTTGCTAAAGTGATTTCAGTAAATTTCCACCCAAATGTAATTATTCGGAGGAATTCATCCGTGAGCCAAACAATAACCTGAGGATTCTGCCTCCTCGTTTGCCTTCAGTTTCACTTTATCAAATAATCCTAGACCTCCGACCTCTTCCTTCCCAATGTCCCACTTTTCTACCTCGTATTAACACTAGAAATACCTTCCAAGCACTGCGTTCTCTAGGCGTTTGAAAACCAACCAGTTCGGACAGTATTCCATTCATCGTTCGGAAAATGTGGTCCTGAATCGGCTCTTCTCATACGCCGTCTTTTCTGTCATCCTCTCAAACTTTCTTTCTTCCTGATGCCTTGGAAACACGCCGTGATTTTCCCTGCTCCTGAACGCAGTGATACTTCTGATCCAAACAACTATCATCCAGTTTGCCTCACACCTGCTATTCCGAAAGCATTTGAAAATGTCATCTCCGACGAACCAATATGGGTTTCGATCTCATCGTTCAACCGATGGCCTACTAACCCTTGTCTTACACTCCTGATCGGCTTCACTCGACAACCAAGGAAAACCACACCGGTCTCGCTAAATATCTCTAAACCTTTCGACCGAGTTTAGCAAAAAGGTCTTCTTGTGAAAGCGCCCACGTCCAGATTCCCCCCGGCTCTCGTACCATTGGAACATCAAAATTTCCCCAGTAGGACGAACCCTCTCCATCCAAGTTTATAGTGTGCCTACTTCAAGCCATTTCCCGTAAATGACTGGCATTTCACCAGACTTTCAATAACTCCCCTCGTCTTTCTCCTTTTTATTTTAGTGATAACCTTCTACTCACTGTTCTCAAAACCCAATCCTTTAATCGCGCCGATGACGTCACTCCCCATTGTTCTCGTTCTTGTCGCACTCTCGCCCATTACAAACATCAACACCGACCGGGACAGTTCTGCCACTGTTGTATTCCTAAACTCCACTCTTGAATTAATCTCCTCCTGGGTCTCCAACACCCGTGATTGCATGTAATGTTTCGAAAACTCATTTTACTCCTATCTTTTTCTCGCCACATTTCATTGATCGACTAGTCTGATCGCGCTCACGAGTCCCGCTTTACTCTCCGTCCATCACTAGTTCTTCACTATGCTAGTCTTCCTTCATAACCTGAGCGCGCTTCTCCAATGCATAGAAGGGGGTGATGCTCCTGTCTCAAGACCAGACGTTTCTTCAAACCAGTCCTTCCCTTCTGTTGTTATTAAAAGCTCAAATTCCTGCCCCACACATGCATACAGCAGTCACGTATGATAAAGCAATTTGTTCTGGTTCTTTCTCTGTTACGTGATCGAATTAACGTAAGGCTATCCGGAATATCCTTGACCTATTTTGCAGTCACTAGCCCATCGTCCGGCATCTTGCTGGCTATATCCCTCCCTACCGATACTATTTCGTTTTCTTCTTGTTTTCGGAGTTTGTCTCAGCAGCTACTTCTCTTGTAACGTCTCCTCGTCCTTTCATCAAAACACAGACAACTATTCACCTTCATCAGTTTCCTGCTTACTAGTTTCTACCTCATTCTTTACTATCTTCTTTTTTCCCCTCCAAACTTAAAAACCGTAGAACTCTCTCCCACTTTCGTTTTCCCCAGGTAATTAAAAAACGTTCAACCTTACCAAATCTAGTTCAGGTAGGTTTGTTCTTATTGTGAATTGCTCTCCAACTTCCACCATACAGATTTTTGACCACGGTGTTTACGCTTTACGCTGGACTTCGCCTTTATGTATGAGAAATAAATCAACCTGAGAAACCGAGTGGCTAACTCCGACAAGTCTTAGGTGATGTGCATCTTTGCGGTATGGATTGACCAGGAAAACGTTGCTTCACTCCATTTTTAGAGGCGGCACGATTACAACTACAGGTGTTGGATGCAAACAAATTAAACCAGATGCGATCAAAAAGATATCAATACTTAGTAAACGACAATCAAAGAAAAATCGAATGATAGATGAAAGTTCCAATAGATGGGAAAAGCCTGTAGCTGTTCTTCGGGATTATGTTAAGCTGATGCTGTTCCACCCGAAGTGAACAAATTTGTGAATGTTACAAGTATGCACGTGGATATTCAAGTTTTGCTAACTCATAGTAGATTCGATCAAAACTGGTCCCAAAAACAATGATTCCTATTAGAGATGTCGTGGTACTTTTAGTGGGACGGTGGCGTGGGGTTCCCAGGCCAGAAAACCCGACACGCCCTGAGATACTGCGCGCTAGCTCGTCTACGGCCACTTATTTCGACGACTCGAATCCATTAAATTACGGTTTACCACAATATTTTGGCCACTGACTTATCCGCAGCCCAAAGACGCAATCCGGTAGCACACATGCTCCTGGATTGAGTCGCTACCGGATCATACGGGAAACGACCAAATGAAAACTAAATAACATACTCCTATATTCTAGCACCGGAATGGGCAAAGTTGGAGGCTTTCGAAAATATTTGTAAAACCAGAGATGCTACGATTAATTTCTCAGGCTTTTTCCAAAATCTACGGTGCAAATAAAGGTGGACACCGTAAAAATCGTTCGGAAGTGCGTCGCGAGCACAATCCCGATTTGAACACATTAGACGAACCTGCGACACACTCGAAATATACTTCTTCTACAACAGAGATGAGCTCAAAATTGCCCACTAGCCGAGAAATGATGATAAACTCACGAAGTAGTTTTGAAAATCGCTCAGAAGCGTGCAGACAGATGTGTTTTATTTTCTAAGCAGATAGAAAATATATCTTCGCACTAGGCTGAGATAAACAGTCATGATAGAATCCAACTGCGTGGACGACCCTTACCAATAAGTTCGCACTCATCAATATTGTCACGCCTGCAGTTACGAGTTAAATTCAGAAAATTCAGTTTTAAGCACTTGCAGATGTGGTTTTGCATATACTCTGTTAAGAAAACATTGTGGCCGTAGATCTATCGCATGAAACTGGCATCTTATAATTCTGTCCCTCTTTAAAAGACAATAATACTGCGCGAAAACGAAGTATCGCTCAACACGTTTTACTAAACTAGCAGTCAGATCGGACTTGTTAAGAACTCCCTCGAAGAAAACAGAAAAGACTGCAGACAAATAGGTCAAGGAACTTAAATAACGAAAATTCGGTTTATTCATACTTACCATACATATAATTTATGGAAAGAGAGTAATCAAATTAAATCAAAGAGTCGGGCTTTTTGACTTTTTAGATTTACTCAACAACTTAGTTCAAAAAGGACCACGTTAAACTACTATTCATAAAATTCGAAAGATGTGAATTTAGAGAAAGCCGCACACTTCAGTTCTCCATATTCTTGCAGTCTTTCTAGATCTTCTTGTTGTTTCATAAGTTTTTCTTTCAATTTCTACAGAAACTGTTCTCTGGTCGCAACAACAGTGAAAATCCCATACTGACCAAATTTGCCGTGATACTAATAAAGCAATAAAAGAATTGCAAATACTGATATATATATATATATATATATGAAATAATTCACCATGTGATATCATCATCTCAAGCTCACCATAAAGAAAACTGGAAGCACTTGTACAGCTGTTCCATCCTTGTTTAGGAATCACCAGCAGTGGATATCACACGCGCCCCAACTGGGACGCGAACCCGGACGAACGATTTGTGGTAGTCGAACGCATTAAGCCATTACGTACCGGGGCAGCTCTGAACAGGTTTGTGAACGTTCACCACATGATGTTGCACCTATACCGTCACTGGTTTGCAGCGGTTACTGTCCGTATCCTCACAGCGAGCGACCCCACTGATAGATGACTTCTTGCAGGTAGCCAGTACGACGAAGGCTATGGGTATGTACCTACAGAGTTGATACTCGATACATTCCTAACAAGGATGAAACAGCTGTAAAGTGCTTCCATGGTTTCTTTATGGTGAGTTGAGTGATGATTATCACATGGTGAATTATTTTAATTGTAAACATTTCATCTCCTACTACTACAAATGTATCGAGTAGATCAGGCTCTGTATGTCATACCAATATGCCTTTCGTCGTAACTTAGGCTACCTGCAGAGAAGTCATCTATCAGTAGGGGTCGATCGCTGTAGGAACGGACAGTACCCGTGCAAACCAGTGGAGGATAGGGCAACATCATGTGGTGAAAGTTCAACAAACCGTTCAGAGGCCGCCGGTAAGCTAATGGGCTAAGGCGTGTCGACTCACAATCGTTCGTCCCGGGTTCGCGTCCCAGTTGGGGCGCGGTGGAATATCCACTTGCTGGTGATTCTAACAAGGATGAAACAGCTGTACAGTGCTTCCATGGTTTCTTTATGGTGAGTTGAGTGATGATATCACATGGTGAATTATTTCATGTAAACATTCAATCTCCTACTACTAATATATATATATATAGCATCCAGAATCGTTTCACTGTATCTCCAGGAAGTGCGAAGGCACTCCTTTAAGTACTCCAAGGAGGGAAGCCCAAGTGACCGAACTGCAAACAGTTCAACAACGGCGATGAACAAGGTTGCCACGATTGAGACAGCGGAATGAACAAATGATTGCACGAAAGCGTCACACGTCTCCCACCTGCGCAAGGCCCGAAAGTAGGTTAACACGGTCATTGTGTTCACCTTACACATGCAGCTGCTTTTTACTCCTCCGGGTAATAGACATTCTGGCTGCTTCATTCCTGCTGGTCTATATTCACGGACTGTCCTGTTATCTACCTTGTCAGTGAGATGCAGCTGTGTTGTCTGTTTCTAATGTTCACCTCCATCTATGGTTCAATGTTTAAGATTGTGACAGATTACTTGCTGTATATTTTTTGGTCTTTCCACCCTCAGTCGATGTGACATCACAAAGTACGGGCATTCTTAGAAGTCCCCATCATCAGGAAAATAAAAATCTTTTTTTATCAAGCTTAATAAATACGTGATTTTTGCGAAACCAAATTCATTCCTCATCGATTTACTGCATCGTAGAACACGGGCCGCTTTGAAAAATTATTCGTGACCATGTTTGGTCTTATTTTCTTGCCGTCTACCTTCTTCCGCCTTTGTATCAGTTTTGTGCATAATTCTAATGAACAGTGAATGCTTGGCACCGAGCGTGTTTCAGCCTGGCGATATATATTCTACAGACCAAGTCACTCAATTATTGAAGCAACCAGTTCTTTCATTTACGCGAAAACATATTTTGAAAACGTGCTGGTTTATGGATAAGACAAGGCGATCTGTGGATGACAGTGTTGCGAAACTGGGGTATGTTGACCCAAACCTTTAGCAGTATTGAACGACTTTAAGCAATAATTTATCCAGGTCAAACGAAATACCGTCGACCGAACAAGGCTGTTCTAGTTCAGCGGGAAGTGCGAATGGGGCAGACAGGCGAGTGTATGGACGAATGAAAGTTTAAGGCTAATCGCTCAAAGTAGTTAACTGAGTGAAATCCGTCAACTACAAAGCGCATAACCTAACTATAAAACGTAATACAACCATAATTTATCTAAACTTAACCAGCAAAACAAAACTGCATCTGAAAAAATGTTCAAAGATGGATGCATCATCAAAAGCTAACTTACGAGATCTCTTGATAAGCATGTGATCCTTCGCAGACCAGTTACTACGACTTACGCGGATTTAATCGGGATTTGTTGCATTAGTAAGGCCTCGAAGAATTTACTACTTTAAACAATACGGGTAGCATTACGAGCGTCAAGCTCCATAAGGTCGCAAAGCACCGCATTAAAACAATCGTTTTCTAGCTCTACTCACACAGACCTCAACTGTAGTGCATTTCGAATCAACAGACTGAAAATACAACTTCATTTTCAAGACATCTGATCACTTCGAATCAACCGGAAAAAATAATGTCAGGCAACTCGAAGAACCCCACTATGCCGCTCCCCATATTTCAAAATTATGTCAAAAAGATCCGGGGATGCCACTCAACCGGTTTATCAAAATCTCATTTGCATAATTCTGAAACGTGATCCGTTTTGCATGGTCACATTTGTGCGTGTTCTGTAGGGTGCACTGATCACTAGTGCGTTGCACTGCAAGTCGCAATCGGATGTGCTCTTGCCAGGTCATAAAAGAGGCGTGTTTTTAGGGGATTCCGAATATTTTTGACAAAAATCCAAGTAATTCTGAAGTACTTCCTAATTAACGCGAACGGCATAGTGAACACTATCATGCATCTCAATGCACCTTGGATCCATGGTGAATCAAGTATACCCTCAAATACCTCAGCATGATCGGAGGTGGGTGCCTCAGGCTCCGAGTCGGCTGATCAGCCTGAATGCCTCTCGAAAGGCCCCCAAATGGCCGGAGTCTCAAATAATCTGTTGAGGAAGCCCTATGCACTGCCTCCTCTTTGCGGAGGTATTTCCACTGAGGTGAGGACGATGACGAATACCCGGCGTCTCCAACCGGGATGACTGCCTTGGGTAATCAACCTAGAGAAGTTGGATAAACCCTGGTTTCAAACCTCGTACGAGCCATATAGCTGTATGTTCAGCATATGTGGCAGGGGAATGTACTGGGCACCCAGGGCGCGCCAACTGCCAGCCCCTCACCGGTCCGCAATGAGTTACGTGAACCTTAGATCGTCGTACTGCCTTGCGAGCTAGACCATTTGGTCAAAGGCTCGAGGTAGGATCCTCTAAGTCAACCCTTTAACTCTATTTGGGAAATCGGGTTATATCAAGCCCATAGAAGAATCATGGATCCTGATGGATAGCCGATGACATACAGTCGGAAAATGGAAGAACAGATGTACACAGTTTCTTTTCCCTTCCTCTTTCTCGGTTATTGCTTTTGTCCTTCGCCATGATTCCGATGGAGCATGATCTATGTTTGGATTTGTGCAATATATATATATATATATATATATATCTTTAAAAAGCTTATTTGCCGTCTCGTAAAAGGTAGATTGAGGATTATGTAGGACTTTAAATCCTGTATGTGTTCTAACATGAGCCAGCATTGAGAAAACTAGCATATCATTAAGAAAAATAACAAGTATGAAACTCCTAATCAGTCAGCTGGGTTGGATGGAACATAACGACTTGGAGTTAATCAGACTCTCCCGGCGAATAGGCATTTCGTAATCATTATGACATATTCACTCAAGTTCTCCGCGGTTTTCACAAGGCTTTCACTATTTCGTTACATTCGTCTTCCCTTATTTTCATTTGCTTCGCCCTGGGTCGGATGATAACAGCGCAGCAAATTGAGGTTGCGAAAATCAAAATGACAAAACCAAATGTATTGTTTAGTCAGCAAGGGTCAGACGTTCTGTAGTGTGAACTACCCCCTGGGTCACACCAATCACTAAACTCACAATTACTAAACTTCTTATCAACAGAAACGACAATTCATCAAGCACGGCTCAAATCAACATCATGGTCGATTGCCAACATAGCGCGATGATAACCAAACAACAGTGAGCCAAAATAATTCATACAGGCAAATACCCATATCGGTATTTACACAAAGTAAACGTAGGTGAGTGAAACCGCGTAGTATGTCACATGACCGTGTTATCCGATGGGAAAGGTGAATCTGTGGTCACTGCCGACCAAACCCTACCAAATTTTGTAAGTGGGCCACGCAAACGACTAAATGTGAACAGTAAGTGATCACGAGATAAGCAAAAGGAGAGAAATAAAAGCTCCTTTTAGGAAAGATGAACAAAATTAGGCGTCTGGAAAAACCAATGTTAGAAATAACAATGAACATGCACATTAGGAAAGACTATCATCAGCATTCGCTGCCGTTCGATTTCATGAAAGAGCCAAAAACAAAAGTGGTACCACACAACAAGACCACAATAAACCATGGAAAAGTCAGATTTTTGCCTCGATTCAACGACGTCACCCACCACATTGGTAAGTAAATGCCTCATAAAACAAAGGGTAACCCTGAGAACTGAATATATCCTTCAAAAATACCATCAACACAGGCAAACCCATCAGTCAGAAACTTCGGATGCAAAATGGACACAGACGACAAATCCGATGAGATAACCGGATGACAAAGAGTCCAGTAAAAAATATACAAATAAACCTTAAAAATGTAAACCTGCGGAGCAAACATAACACTCGAAAGGTAGACAAAAAATAAATCGCAACACACAATCAACACACGACAACCATCGTCCGCAATGACACTCAGTGAAAAACGACAAGGCAAGCCTCATTAACCACTGCCTTATCTTCAGCGTTACAGATTTCCATACAAAGAGTGAATACACAAACGAAACACCGAGTGGACCTACACAGTTGGGAAAAAATAAAAATGATGCTGTAGCCAACACACGAAACACAGTCTAACTGTAAAAACGCAAGTGTTTTCAATCATTCTCATTCGATAGAAAATGACCACACGATCGCTACTGTTCCCAGTTGACTGCAATATTCTTCACTGTCTCCAACCTGCAAGTCGACGAGTCTTTTGGACCCCAACCACAAAGATGCGAGACACCTACTTTACCTAAGTTCGCTGTACATTTTCTCATTTCACGTTTCCACGTCATCTGATGACCTCCACATGGTTTATTCCACTCCGTTGGAGGAACACAGAATAGGGCACGGTATGGTAGACGAGTGTTAGCCATACGCAACACGTGACCAAATCAGCGTAGTCTTCTAAGCTTCATACGCTGAGATAAAGTGCTCTCAGAACCGGCACCTTATACTTGATTCCTCACCTTTACATTACTCACCCGGTCACTCCATCCAATCCTAGCCATACTACGTAGACATCGCTGGTCGGATACCTCCAAGCGACAAACATCTCCCACACGCATAATCCACGTCTCGCAACCATACAGAACTGAGTGCACTGCGACACAGCACACACGGTCCCTCAACTTCAGTGAAATATCAGACCGACACCACAAGTGCTTCGGCCAAGCGTAAGCCGCTCGAGCCTTGGATAACGTGTGCACACTTCCACTGCCGTCCCACCATCGTTCGACAAACAGCTACCAAGGTAAGTAAAACGGTCCACAATCGTTGGTTCCTCTCCATTCAGTGTCAAATTCGACACTACTTTCCTCCAGTCATGTAACAGCACTTTTAACTCGGAAGGTGCAAAGCACATGCCGAATGCAGTTACAGACCCCGAAAGTCTGTCTGGTGCACGTTGTGCATGGTTCGCAGATTCGAATAGACACACGACATCATCTGAGTAATCTAGGTCCTACAGCTTCTTACCACTTCCCAGTTCCATTCCTACTTCCTGGAGACCTCCTAGAGCTTCTTCCATAACCTCGTCCATGACAAAGTTGAACAGGAACGAAGAGATTGGACATCATTGTCGAACGCCGCTAGTCGTTTCAAATGAACCTGACAGTTCACCGTATACTATCACGCGACCATAGGTATCCAAGTACAATGCTACTAACAGGTTTACGAACTGCGCCGGCATACCCGTCCGATGCACAGCACTGAATAGTGCTGCCCGATCCACTGGATCAAACCCAACTATCAAATCGAGAAAGACTGCAATCGTACAGCGGCAGTGTTTGTGGCGCGTTCCGAGTAACTGTCAAAGAGTACAAATCTGATCGATGCAACCTCCACCTGGACGAAATCCGACCTGCTGCTCGCGGATGTCACTCTCGCAAATTGGTGTCAAACGGTGCACCATTATCGAAGCTAACACCTTAGTAACTATCGGAATTGAACCAATCCCCCGGCGATTTCTACAGTCCCTGTGTGTGCTTTTCGTGAAGATGGGTACAACCAGGGACTCACTCACGATAACGGAATTGCGTTTCTCGTTCCAAATATCACGAAGCAAGAAGGTAATTGCCTTTATCAGGACATCTCCATCCAATTTAGAATCAATCAGAGGAAGTCCGTCAGGACCGGCTGCTTTCCCCTATTCAGAAGTCGAATATTCAACTCCACTTCCGCTTCCATTGGGGAATCAAGAGACATATAACAAGAATTCCCAGCAGCGGACGTCGGACTGATTACATTGCCGCACCCCCAGCTAAACTGTTCCTTGAAGTCCTCAGCCCAATGGTCCAACCTCTCCTGCCCATCATGAATAAGCTACCAACTTCTATCGCACACCAATTCACTAACCGACGTTTGCCGCCCATCGGTGTCGCATATAAGCTTAAACAGTCTTTGACTGTTACTTGAAGCGGCCGCTACTTCCATCTCTTCGGCTACCTTAACCCACCAGTTTTCGCGGCCATTCCTAAGGCTTACCGTCAATTGACGCTGCAACAGCCGATGCATCTCATTCACCTTCTTACAGTTAGGGAGTTGGCATTTTCGTTCCATTAGGCCCAGCGACCCTTGCGATATCCAGCGTCTTTGATGAACGCTAAATCTAAGATCACAAGCAAAACCTGCTGCCAAATGCATCCCCTGCTTGATTTGATCCTAACGCTCGTCTACATTGTCGCTCGTCGAGATTCTCACTTCACCAGTTTCCATTCATAGCTGGTGCGAACAACCGAATCAAATAGACGTTCGATAGCCAATCAGGATTGTGGCCTGCGTCGATGGCCGTTGAGCTGCAGAAAAAATCCTATTAAAACTAACCAATGGTCCGATTCGACGTACGTGGTCCAGTACGATCTACAATTCTGGACAAAACCGCGCCAACGGTAGCTTACTGCAATATGGTCGATCTGACTCAAACCACCCGTCGAATCAGAACGTCAGGTCGCTAGCCGACTGGAATTGTGTCGGAAATTCGAACTACAAAGGAATAAACTATCGTCCATAAAAAAACGGAAAAGCCTTTCCCCGATGCCTGTTCGCTGAGCAGAAAAGGCCCAACGCTCCTCTAAACAAGCTTCTAATACATTGCTTCGTTTCCGGATTGTGCAGGAAATATCCTGACGAGGCATTAGGCGCAATTAATTGAATTACTCTACTCGAATTCTGAATGCGTGTTTCACTCACGCATCAATCAAAAGTGAGTCCACCGTCAGAGCAAAAATTGCCTGTTCACCAGTCTACATGAGAGTGCGTACATTGAAGGGACCGAGATTCAGAGGCCGACGAGGTTTGAGAAAATGTGAGCTAGCCGACTGATAGCCACTCGCTATACTATTTGTCATTGAACTGTTGCGAGTGGCTGGGATGTTATCAGTGACGGTATTATGGATAGGCAGAGTAGGCAGAGATTTGGTTAGAAACAGAAGAAACAGGTTTACTACAAACCGTAGGTACGCAACAGCTAGTGTTACGTTACTACTCCTATAGCAACAGACCGTGTCACGGTAGTGGTTAATAATTCATCATGTCGGGTACTGTGCTGGCACTACGTCGGTGGGCGAAAAAACATGAGAAACTCTGCCATTAGTGAACAGAGACAACCGATTTAAATGATTAGTATTTGACTGACAAATAACATTCCCTGTCCCCATGACCGTGCGGTAGAGTACGGACTAGAATGGTGATCTACCACCCGAAGCCAGATTAGATTTTTGTTGCTTCATAGCAAAATCAGATTATACTGCGCGGAGGAAGTTTATCTTCGTCGTTGGGAATAATTGAGTACGGCCTACCTAACTGAGGCTTTTACACACTAATGCGGCATGCGCCTTGTCTGGACTGAGTGCGCCTAATTGATGTGCCATATTATCAAAGTCATTGTCGCCGAGCTAGCTGCGATCCCTGGATTGAATTTTATATGGATCTTCATCACTGCAGGTTTTAGGATCACAGTTGTCATCCCTTCTCAGTAGTGATTCAGTTTTTTATGTTGCGAAGTAATCCAAGCCCATTGCCTTAAGGCACGGGATATTTAACAAAAAATATCTGTGGTACAAGACTCGAACCCCGGAACTACCGACCTCACTGACGAGAAACAGATATTCACTGATTTTTAGATGATTACAGCCCTTATCAGTGGAATATTTTAAAATTCGTTAATCCTTTGCCTTTTATTTATCCTATAAATGAAACGGTAAACTGCACCATATTCAGGAAGAAGGTCGCGACCAACTGAAAGATACCAAATGGGGAACTGACCAGTGATGGGAGAATTCAAATTCGAAAACTTTAAGTCCAAACAGTATAATTGATAGCTTGACCACAACCACTTAGGATTATGGTTTCCAGCAATTCGTGACCCTGGGATTATGGGTTATATTATTCCATGACGAGATGAAAAGTAGTCCGTGTTCATTACTTCTTCAAGATTAAATAAACCCAATACCACCAGCAACCAAAACTACGAAATAAAGTTAACCTTGATATAGTAGAGACTCACCGGTCACTAATTTCATCCAGCCCTGTAGACTGGAATAAACTAACAGCGTGCGCATTGCTTCTTGTTTGGCACTGTCAAAGAAACTGTGCTGAATCGTACGAACCGCACTCCGTTGTACGTCACGTAGTCGGGAACGGCCGCTGCCCAACGCACCAGTACCAGCGTAGATTCGACTGACTTGATCGCCGTTCAGTTGCCACAACTGTTACAAGAGACGAGAGACAGCGTGATAACCACGTACTGATAAAACATGCAAATTAATTCAACAAGCATCCCTGTAGAAACAGCTATTAAGCTAACAAAATAAAAACAGATCCCGATTGATTGCATGCAAATACACATACAAATACATATATATACACATATGCAAATTGATGATGGCTGACCTGACGCAGACTATCTACGAATCGAAAAGCCGGCAGAGATAGACCTCTGTTCACCATTTCAAAGCAAGCCAACATTCGAGGAAGCACGATCTGTAATCCTACCAGGGTCTGCACGGCATTTGTGCGGTCCAAACAATCCACACAGTTAATTCGAAGCTAGTAAATGAAAGATTGAAATGGGAAAGGTGTTTTTATAAATTTTCCAAAAGCTAGTCACAGTAAATGAAATGAAAGAAAACGGTGCCTTGATGCGTTGAGCTAAAAGGGGATCCTCACGAGGAACCTTCATATGATCATAATAATTTGCACATAAGCAACTGATATATATATATATATATCTACGCATCTGAAATGTACAGCCATTTGTACAATCTCATAAACCGTGGTACTGAGAAAGGTTTCATTCGTGCATCACACCGAGCTGAAGGACGGTACGGTAGCTAATCTTCATTGGAGTCAAATGACCAGCATAATAAGCTAAACGCACGTGGCATCATTCGAAAAGTTGTATTCTCAAACCAAACTGGCAATTTCCAGAATTCATTCGGTGGCTTCTAAGTTCAATTTGACTACCGCTCAAATAAATGTTGAAATGATATTCAGATGTCACAAGTGTATTTCCGCTTAATCTATCAACCAATACCAGTCCAACTCTTCATTGAATTCCACGGAGGCATTTCAAGAAGCTGTTTTTTCTTAGCTGACAGTGGTTAGCTATGCAAATATAAATTGGTTGAGTTAGGGCTTGAACTGAGGGTTTTCGAAAATAAGCCGAACGCTGAATGATGAGTCATTTCACAATCGATGTAATCAGTTGCATCTAAATGGATTAACATTATCACATTTGAGATCCGATGTTTGAATACCAAATAGGCTGGTCATCTCAGTAGTGGATGACAGTTGCGCTCAGGTCGTTACCACACCTGATCTATTTTGACTTCATGCGATCCCAACCATCTTCAAGTTCGAAAGTCATGGTCACCAGTCTCAATTCGATGGGCTCCAGTGAGTATGGGGTATACTCCTCCCACAAGGTTTATGTTCAGTACATGCAATAAAAGACCGCCTTAGTTACCCAAGCTCTTTAGGTTTGTTCCAATGTCACTGATTCTAACACAGGCATCGTCCACCACATGAGTCAATAACTGCATTAGTAAACAGGCCATGGGAAGACACTGCACCAAGAAGCGATGCTTAAGGATTCGTTAGTGGTTTCCAATCAAACCTCCAATTCTGAAATAAGAGAGGAGTTTTGAACTTTTTGATCTATGCGACTGGTTCCATGTATACGGTTCAATCGTGATTAGTATGACATAGGGCTTGGAAATAGTAATTTCTATAGGTTCCGAGAAAAAACAAACGGGAGAATTAAAGCCGCTTCGAATTGTAAGTCACGCGGAACTTAAATCGCAGTGGAGAACGACCCACTTTAATATGGTTTACAGTGATCTGGCATTAGACAATCCAGCTCAGGCCAACAAGTTACCTCGTCGGGACACCACCACTCAAGTCGGTTGTATAAAATATATAAGAACGACTGTAGTGGTCATGAAAATGATCCATTATAATTGGTTCCTTAGGCGCAAGAGGATAGATGTGATAGACGAATCACATAAAGCATTAATTATACGGCACAAACGGTGATTACTGAGATGAGCTAATAATAAAAATTTCTCCCTTAAGGGGTAATCAAATTATCTGATTCAGATGAAAAGATACATGTACAGATCATAAGTTGGTTTTCGATGTTCTTTCTGCTTAATGTTTATAGCATCCTCGTCCAACTTGTGTCCAATACGGTACTCAAAATGCACCCTGCGTAGAATTTTCAGTATGAAATGAAATATTTAGAAGATTATTAGCTTAAGAATTGATTTATTAGATGTGTGTGAGTGCTCAACTAGCTACTGAGAACCATGGAAACAAAGTAAAGCTATTTTCTTCGAGAGAAGCCATTAGCGCACATCCACCATGCCTGCGCCGGAGCTCAGACCTGCAATCACCGAATTTAAATAAAACAGTCTAACCACTAGGTTATTCTGAAGGCCCACAGCAGTAGCAATGAACTACAAAAGACCGAACCGTAATTAACTACTAATCTGTATCAGACAGTTTGTAGTAGAAGCGATGGTTTCTTGTAGGCGATGAGCTTTTCGAATCGGTGCAAAACTGTGAAATGTCATTCAGTGTTAAACATAGATCAAAAGTGAGGGACAGAATCAGGCGTCTGTCACAACAAAAAAATCAGAGGCTCGAATCCTAGACACAACGGTCGCTTTGGTGTTAGAGAATAGTTCACGGTCGTCTAGCTCGTTACCAAGCCCGATCAACCGAGGCCTTATATGATTCTGTCACTATATTTCAAATGCATGGTTATCACTCTACCCTCCAGATGTAGTGGGTCCCGGAGATTATGGAACTTGTCACCATTAGATTCACGCCTCAAGCGTCTAATAAAAAATACCTGAGTTCAAACGGGAAACCGTTTAGTAGTCTCCTGGTTCCTTCGCAAATAATTAAAGAGCAGAACGGTATGCCATCTCCTTCTTAGTCGCAAGTGAAGATTTAAGAATAATGTTATATCTGCTGAGAAACGCCTAGCATTCATTCACAAAATTTCAAGGACAACATACTGAAGTAAACCAGGAATGCCAATTTATATGGGGAAAAAACATCTGCATGTTGGTTCAGGAAAATCCATATTTTGTCAAGGTACAGACAAGAAAGCAGGTAGAAAAAAGTGAAAATCATTCCCTGCATATGCTAATGAACTAAAGTAAGAGATTATGCAAATATATGTACACAGTTAAAGAAGAGTTAGTGGATGAGCACTTGTATGGTCACAAAAAGTGATGACACTGACGTTTCTCATTCTCTCGGTTGATTCGGTCACTATCTCTGGTTCGTCTTTAGATTACGTCAGGAATCATATTTTCATCAGAGGTAATCAGAAACCAGAATATGAGGGCCTATGACAAAAAATATTTCGCTAGAAATCGTCAAGGAAGTTTGACGATGATCCAAGAAAAAGCAAATCATTGCATACTATCAAAATATATCGACGGAATCTTATATATACGAAGAGCTTCCATGCACACTCCTGTTGCTACAGATTCGATTCTGGTGAGAAATATCAATCAATTCGGAGTGTACAAGTATGTGGATGTTTGGACAAGAGAGCATCGGGTACGCATACCTGACGAGCGACAATAACCGCGAAACCGGTCGTGTGCTCCCGGGAAAATTTTGTTCACGCATCCAGATACTACTTCCTGCTTATATATATATATATATATATATATATATATATATGTATATGCATATGCATATATAATGATTAGTCGAATGTGGAGTTAATTTCTTTGTTCAGATGAACTCGTCTGAACAAGGATTTATACTAGATTGGATTGGTAAACGCTAACCAGCTCGCTTGTTCGATAATAGCTGTCATTTTATAGGATAATATACAAAAAACTATCACCAAATACAGATCCAAGGCGATTCTCCAATAACTGAGAGATTCTGCGTCAACTAGGGTTTAATACAAATCGACCGTGAAGTGCGGAAATCCCAATTAGGAGGAATCCTAGTCCCCATCAAAGTTGACCCTAGTGTCTAAGTAGTCCAAACGCAATGTTAATTATTTATGCCCGCTTCGTGATGCTGAAACAATGAGCAGATGATGTCGCGAGAAAGCAACCGAAACTAGAACACATCTGTGCAAGGTAAGCGACTGCGAAATCTGGGACTGAAGCAACGAGCTGGAAACGTTACTGGGTGTCGCATTGTGGGAAATTGTAACCCTAGTAGTCGGAAACGCAAAACAAACTCTTGTGTTTGTCCGTTCCCAGTGTTTTAAGATAAACATGACCATCGTTCGCATAGTAGAGAAAAAAAGTTATGAAAAAAATGTTCTGAAGGAAGGAAATTAGTCACCTTGGGAACTGAAGACAGTTTTATTTGCATTGTCATTAACAAACTGCAACACAAGCTCTTTTCTTAATCTTGCCCGAAAATATATACACATTATAAAACTATCGCCCGAAGAGGTGAAACGCCGAAATAATTTGTATCAGCCAGCACGAAGTACAAACTAATCATGCAATAGGATTTGGTGAGCGTTTGGTTTTAATTAGAGTGATTCTCTTCCAGGTAAATTTGATTCAGACAAAATCACGCTTGATCGTAGCATGTGGTTCTTTTACAGACATGCTAAAGCGGAAGCTTTGCTTTTATCCAAGACGTTTGATGTTCTGAAGCGGGACTTACTGGGCCACCATTACATTAAATAGTGATATCTTAACTCTTGGTTCACCAAATTAAAATAAACTCATCTTATAGTTGGTAGAAATCGCGCTGAAATAACTCCAAAAGACTGGTGAGCCCATCAATTACAAAGAGTACTACTAAAGCTATGAATTTCTCTTTGTTCACAAAGCATCGTGGATAAGATTTACGAATAGTAAGAGGAATCCAATATCGGATGAATTTCTAGTACATGGGGCCGTCCAGGTAACACCAAGGCAGACGGCTTTTCGTTTCACTTCCCACTGAGCAACACATAAAAACCTAAATGATTCGTTTCTTGTACTGTAACACACGAAGCCGCGAGGTGTTTACAGGAGGCTTGTTGCGTGAATTTCAGTAAGATCTGCTTATATAATATATATATATATATATATTATAGAACTAGTGGAATAGTAACCATGGCGAAAAAGAAAACAAAAAGACATCTGTGTAGCATACATGATAGTCACGGTTCACAGTTCGCTGCCGTATTCTTCAGTGCCGCCAGTCAACCGGTTGGTGGAACTACCGGAACCCAACCATGAACACGTGAGGCACTTACGTTACCTAAGTTTCCAGTGCGTCTTCTCATTTCTCGCTGCCACATCATTTGTCGGTCTGCATCCTCCCCAGAGGAGGAACGAAAAACAGAGCACGATAATGTAGACCAGTGTACCCTATTCACAGCACGTGGCCAAACCAATGAAGTCTACCAAGCGTGATAGGCTGTAACAAAATATGCTCTGAAACGGTACCTACTACTCGAAACCTAAGCTCCGCACTGTCCACTCCATCCAGCCATAGTGGTACTCTGCAAAATTCGGTGATCAAAAGCCTCCAAGCGACGAACAGCTTCAGTGCGCAAACTCCATGCTACACAACCATGCAAAAAACAGCGCAATGCGGTGAAAGGCTATGCCAGTATCACAAGTGCCTCAGTCCAACGTCTACCGCTACAGTCTTGGATATACGTGGCTCACTTCCTACACCATGCAACCATTCTCAGTCAAGCAACTACCAAGGGAACTGAAACGGTTAACAACCGTTAGTTACTCTCCATACAGCATCAAGTTCGGTGATACCGACATTCAGTCTTGTAGCGTGACCTTATGCTTCAGAGATGCAAAGCATATTTCGAGTAGAGACAAACCTTTCGTGAGGCCACTTCGGGCGTGTTTCGATGCTATTCGGTTCGAAGGAACTTGGAAGTTCACCGCGGTCCTGAGTATCCTGCGCGACAAACGATGCAGTATTCAATTATTTGTAGGCGTGTAACTCATGGGGAATAACGGACGGGGACTGCTAGGGAGTCCAGCCGCTAAGCAGAAGAACGATCAAGGTTCTCAACCAAAGCCTTTGGTTCTGACAAGGCAGCGGAGAATAGCTGAGTGGGAGCCCATCTACTTGGATCAATTTGTCTTCCACTCCTTTTTCCGACTAAGCTGCTAACTCAGAGCCACCCCCGACTGGGAGGACCAGGAGACTACTTCGTCAGGCTTCTCTCTACCCATTGACCTTCCAGGCATGATTGGATCTTCGGTTTGAGATAAGCCAACCTGTAAAGCTCGTTGGGTCATAGAGACACGCAAGTCGTCACACCACGTCAAGGTGCAGTCTCGTTGAGACGGAACCGTTAACTTACAAACACCCCTCGAGGTGCTGCTTCTCTTTTGTAGTTCTCGAACATGCTCCTCAAAAAATATTCTCACTCGGTAACGACTTGTCACTTGTAAGTAAAATCGCCGGCAACACATCAGTCATTGTGTCCGGAGTATAAAGTCGTTGACGAATCCGGCACATTTCCGTTTGATATACGCCGAAAAGCACCGTAAATAGTTGGTGCAAGAAAAGCCCATCAATTGATTGCAATCTAATTGGCGACAGACAGGCAGGCTTCTCTGACCTAGTGCATATCGAGCCACGGTTGGCCACGCAAGAACAAAAAATATCTTCGGGGCGGTCAAAGCGCTTCTCGTTTATCAGTAAAATCAGATAATATATGTGAGTTTGTACCAAGTGCAGTCAAGCTCTGTACGCAGATCCTATAACCTACTCGCTTCGTTTCCTTCAACTGACCAGTATTTCATGTATTCAGGGCATTCCATCCTAATTATACTATTGCTTTGGCTCGCACTACTCTTGACATGCTCCTGCCCGTGATTTATCGCCTTTAGTGTAACAAAGCATGGCCATTTCACATAACGGGTTGCGCTGATTGTTTATTTCTCGTCAGCCAGTTAATTTACCAAACAACCACATCTGTTACCAATCGCCCTTTGAGCTTTAGTCTGGCCAGCTCACAATCTCCTTGCTTTCAAACATGCATGCCGATGATGGACCCGAGAACTAGGGCTTCGCTCTGAAAGCGGTTCGACTCCATCACCATTTACTAACAGTTCCTCTCAAACGGCTTTTATTCGCCTTATCCGCACAAGCGTTTATTATGAGGTTATCCAAAAAGATCACATTTCATATGCCCGTTTGTGGAGGCCCTTAGAAAACAGGACACCCGAATGAACACCAGCAACTTTATCCGTTAAATCAGTCTTTACTTCAATGTTATTCTCCATCGAGATAGCGACCGCTTCCGCCTTCGCACCTCATGGAGCTACAAAAACTAAGGTAAATTATATCAAACTCCAGACCTTGATTGGTACGAACACCATCGACAGTTGTGTACATCAAAAGGTCGATGGATATTTTGGGTTACCCGCCAACCCATGCAAAGTGAAAATTGCCACCGCAATGATACTTCTGTCTTGTCAAATTACTGGATATAACTGTGTTACTGAGAACCATTCTGTTGTGAAATCAAGATGTGCTCAGATGTTTTTCTGGACCGCGAATTTCCCAAACAACATGAAAAAGCCGAAGCCCCTTTCGAAGGATCTTGTGGTTTGCTACTAAAATTCAGTCTGTTCCTCACATCACCCACTTTCTTAGCTTTCTCAGCAGCAAATTTCTGTACTGACGAGCGTTACGTCAACGGAATGGTACGACACACAGAATTTAGGCTCATCGAGCCTTAGGACTTTTGGTGGAGGGTTTAATTCTTGGTCACCCAAAACATCCATCACAAGAAGCAAATCACCACTGATTACAGTCACATTAAACGCTTCACGCAGTTAGGTGCGTATGCAATGCCAGAAAATAACATGGTGCGGAGTGTCACCCGTTACATTGGCTATAGTATCCTGGATCCCTGAAATAAATATAATCTAATTCGCATCGGTGATCAAGAGGACACTTATGAAGCTCTATGTACGGTGGACAACATTATTCAGAACAAGCAGCATGCAAAAGTGTAGCGGAATGGGCAAACTGCATAATCACTAGAGCCAACAAAACGAGGTAAATGGGAGACCGACAGTTCACTTTAGTTGTTTGTAAAACTATTAACATTGCACAAACGTGCTCTGGTTTTGGTTGCTACCTCACAGCACCATCTCCTCAAACAAGAAAAAACAATTATGAATAATGGAGATCGACAGTAAGATAGTAAACTGGAAAACTATATGGAAGAAGAAATGCTCCGAATGGAAGAACGCCACCTACTATCTCCAAACATCGCATCGGGAGATCTCGTGGACCCCAACCCGGTATTCTAACTACACCTACACAAACCAGTCCACCGGCTGAAGTTTTCACTTTGTTCCTATATCATCGACTGGCCACTCCGACCCATTTTCCAACCATTACCTGCCTCGCAGGACAGCGTACAACGAGGAAGTCGATCTCCGGGCATGTACAAAACATGTCGTAACCATTTTGACCAATTCACATCCAGTGCCTGTTCCAAAGACTAAACCGTAGGACCCAGTACCTTACGACTAACCTTTGGGTTACTCTCAAAATTCCCCACCATATTCTACTAATACTACGAAGACAACGGTGTTAAAACACCAAAGGTTTCCGCATGTCTCCTCTCAGCAGCCATGCTTCGGAGCCGAAGAGCAATACCGACCCCATTGCTGCTGCATATATTCAATCTTTGATCAACAACCAGATGTCACGCCGACGCCTCTGACGCCTTAAGTTAGTGAACGCCAATCAGGCCTTTTGTATGCGCAAAGACATTTCTTCTGATATACGACCACCAGGTCAGTTACAACTACCCAAACAACTAAATCTACTTACCTCACCTAGTTCTCCTCTGCATCACTAAGGCTTGACTTTGAACCAATCCAGTCACGCAACAGCATCTTACATTTCGACGGTGACTGAAAGCATCTGTGGAGTTATGACGCCATGTCGTTGCGCAACGTGAACTGTATTGAGAACTCGCACCAGATAGAAGCAAATAATTGTTTGCATAAAACTAAAGAGGTCTATTCCCGTTATCCGTATGCTGAGCCGGGAAGGTGCGATACTCACCTAAACAAGCTTGATGCATCAAGCCTTGCAAATTGTGTATTAGAATCACCAGCTAGCACTGAAATGTCAAAATCTTTGCTGCTGAGGACAAGAGTGGCGAATTCGTCATAAAACTCATCCTGTTGCGTGTCACTATTATCGTCTGTTGGTGGAAGACGGCAACTCGTCGTCCCCCGGCTCCTTACTGAGTCTGACCTAATGAGACCTTGTGTGGTTCTATGACATTCCAAGTTTCAGGGTCAAGGTTGCCAATCCTCTCCCCCTATTGTAGGGGGCTTTAGTAGCGACCCGACGTATCCCTTTCATTGCACTCATGCTTCAAGCAGGTCACAAAAAAGATGTCAGACAAACTGCGTTTAACACAGCAATCTTTTTGAACGCCATCTGGCCCCCGGAGTTTTACAGCATATAGAGGACTATCAACCGGGATCCATTCTGTCCTGTCAGTGAAAACCATTCCCACACCGCATTGACCCGCACCTCCAAATGCTTCATCTTCGGAGGTGCGCGGGAAACAACTTGATGAGATATCAGGCGCACCGCTCGAAACCTGAATTCGCGTTTCACTGACGCAGCAGACACCAGCCGCCAGTGAGCCGACTGTCATTGTTAAACACGTCTGTTGATTTGCCTGCTTGATATTGCGCACACTGAGGAAGCAGGAGTTCGGAAACTGACGAAACTTGGGAAAATTTGTGTTACCGGATTGGAAATCACTTACGGAGCTATCTGATAATGAACTGCTGCAACTATCGGGCATAGCATCGGTGATGCAGAGCGATCAAAGGGAGACGGTTGAGGATAGAAGAGGGGTAGAGTAAAGAAAGAGAATTATAGCAAATGGGAAGATTGTTTGGGATATTAAGAAGAAAGGAATCCTCCAACTTAGCAACAAATACATCGGCCGACCAATGTTACCATGAGCGTGAAGGATACACCACCTGTCTCTATCTCTTCTGCAGCCATTCATTCTGTTATTTTCTCATGTTCGACAAACTAGGAGGGTAGAATGACCAGGCAACTTTCTCAAAGAAGCCAGGAGTCTGGTTGAGCACAGGAACGATACGGACCACTAGCAGATGTGGACCATAAAATAGGTGATGGGCTCTTCAGATTGATCTACAAGGTACCACCGAACATATTGAAAGGTGCTCGCATGCGGCATCTAGCGACATTAGAAGCCGTGCGCGTAAAAAGACTCAACTCGTTTTTTGTTCCAAAAATGGTCCCTCAAGTCTCTCCTTCTACCATAACCTCGAGCTGACACCTGCACAAACGCAACACAAACACACATCGTTAACCTTCGACCCGAAGCCGAAAGAGTAATTTCGTTGACTCAGCACATATATTCATTTTTTCTCTTTTTAGGTCCTTTCTTAAATCCATTTTATTTCACTTTCTCGAGGAGGATTTCCAGTGAATGGGATAATGCCAATCACCTTGAAACATGATACCATAGAAATTACGACGTGGTTCCGTGCAACCAATTGCAAGTGGCTGCGCAAGAATAGAAACCTGTTCGAGGAATAACGGGCTGCATAAAACACACGACTGTTGATTTGCTTTTTCCATGATCGAAACCAAAATGCTTCCAATGACAGAAACCTGAGCAGTTTACTTGCTTCCTCAGCGGTAGGCGCCGGCCAACTTTGGAACATGAAGAAGTTTAAATACAATCTAGCTGATAAGTAATGCCCAACTGTTTTTGAAAATTACGGAGAAATACCACACTAACCAGGACTTCCTTCCCTATAGCGAGGAAGCTGAAAAACCCGCTTAACAACTAAGCTGCGACATAGAAGCAAATATAATGAATATTCGGAATTTCCGAAATATTGCTCACTGCCATTTAATTTAAATTTGTGATCAGTGAAGAAGGGTCGACGTTCTGAGACCGATGAGTAGTGATATTCAAGAAGCAGCGTGACAGTTCGGTCAATGCAGGTTTCAACAAACTCGTTTTCACATGTCAGACGAATTGCAAGGCAGATCTCAATGAACATCGAATCCGACGTGATATAGCGCGCATTTAACCTGTTCCCATGTGCACCCGAAAAATAAAATAGAAAATATTCCAAATGAAAATGATCAAAAACTAAAGAGCAATTTTGAACGGCATCCATCATTTATTCATCATGGACGACTTTATGGAGGACGCTTTAGGAGGTCTCTAGGCCATTTCCCTAGTCGTGTTCCGGCATGGGAGAGAGGAATGAAAACTATGCATGAGTACAATGTGTTGTGAGGAAACCTTGTGGATCTTCAAGTTAGCGCTTTGTCATTATTGCGGAAGCTGGTGCACGGTTTCAATTCGCTATCGTTCACTTGAAAAGCAAATTTTCACTGGGAATAATCCATATCATAACCACTGAAAATGAAGGAAGGTCCATACGAATCATAACGTTGAAACCAATCCCGGGAAATAGTGAGAACGGGTAACGATGACTCACCGTAGGACAGCTGAACACACACACACACACACCGGCAGACACAAGAAGATATAGGTATAAAAATACCGACTTACCACACCCGTTTGACATTGTTTCATATGGCCGTCCACGGCGTGGAAAAATTGCCAAGGTTCGATAAAGCGACGCAGTTGTTTCTCAAGCCAATCCAATCCTTTCGTCCCTCGCTGCTGCATCTCTGAGTGATAGTCAAACACGACGTGCGGAACTGTGGACTTTAAAATGGGGAAGAGAAAAAAGTGGATGATGGAAATGGAATATGTACAATACAATACAGTACAAGGAGTCAACATCAGAAACATGACTTTCTGTCATGAAGAGCTTTGTCGACGTTATTGTTATCAACAGCTACGTTGAACTAGAGCTCCTGTTTTCGTTAAGGTGCAGATAAAATTTCACCGAATGCTAACAATTTAAACAGCTTGAATACTAATGCGAAAATTAATATACTAACTACTGAGTAGACGCTTTGTGAACCAACATTTTCCCTCAGAGAAAGGCAAGGAAAACAATTTCAGTTAGAATGATGCGCATCGTCGATCTTTACAACTTCTTATCAGCGGGAAATATCCGATATCAAATTAGCTAAATTGTCTTATTCATTCTAGTCAGAAAAGTCCCCAGTATACAGTGTTCGAGAAAAGTGTGGCGAATCCAATGTGATAAACTCCATAACAGTAGTAGTCAACTGTACAAAGGCAGCAAACGTTTCCCTGATGGGCAAACTGAAGTGGTCGATCCAAGATGCTCCTGTTTTTCAGCCCCAACCCGGATGGAAAAGTTAACTCCAAGGGTTAGATTCGAATTTCATAAACACCACTGGAAAGGAAAGATACTGCTGATCGATCACTTAACTTCTACAGACCAGCAAAACTTCCCGTTTTCATTGTACACGAATAACAATTGGTTGCTAACATTACGAAATTCGACATCGAGATCTGGACCGATTATTCCTGGGCACAGCATAACGTTAAGTTTAAAATAACTAACAACACGTAAGCACCGCTACTGTATCACGCATGCGTTTCAAATGAAATAGAACCAGGTTAATGCGTTAAGCCAGATTGCACAAATGGCTTCTCTATACTGGCTCAGGTCAGTTAATGATAAGACAAGCACAACCATTATAGTAATAAAAATGACAATAATAATAATATTACATCCTTAATTTATCACATAATAAATGTACGACATTTCTGGGAAAAGTCGCGACCGTTGAATGGCTGTCAAAAGGCGAAGTGACTGGCAATGGGAGGTATCAATCCAGCGAAAATAGCGTTGACCGCCCGACCATGACCGGTCGTCTGACGTGAAATAATTCCACAACAACGAAAAACTGAACAACGCTGGCCAACTGCAAGGAGTTATTACCAACGCTTTCTAACAACCTTATATCGGTAAAAGATATATTTCTATTACATGAAAAACATGGATTATCGTAGAAGAGATAAACTCCACAACCTAAAACCTTACTGTGCAACGGCAAATCAACCGAAGTCATGAAGAATATTTTTGTTGACTATGCTTGAAAATCCTGAGGTTATGAGGGGGAACAGCACAAAGGACAGCGCTAAACGGCAATTCGCTGTCCCCTTGTTAAGTGCTATACTAGACCTACTGAAATGATCTGTGATCCTGTGCCCTACTACGTTTTGGATTCACCCGTTGTCACTGGTATAGTGAGCTCCATAAGCCGAGGGTGCCGCTCCTACTATACTTATGCCTCAAACATGCAGTAAAAAGTATGCGCTGCATATAATATGTTTGGTACTTGTACTGGGCGAACAACATTACTCTCAACCCTTGAGACTAACTGATAATGGCGAAATCCACGCTCAGGCACTAAGCAACGAACCCTGACTTCCCCGAAGGCAATGGCTGCAGTGGTTCGGCAATCGGAGGGGGAACTAAATATACGAGCTGATCGACAACGCGTTATTGCTGTCGAGGACTTGGAGAGTCTAGGCCTCGTATCAATCCACCGAGGCCGAAAATGGCAGAAAAACTGGGTAGCAATCTGTGTCGAATTCCCAGCAAAACGTCACGCTTGATTGCATGCTTCATGTATGGCATGATTTTTGAGGCCCATTACGTTCGGGAGACTAGCAACCGTGGCTCTGCTATTTCGAATGGCATAGAACTACGCTAGATTAATACGGTGTCCCACAAAATCCAGGCATTCTTCCCATCCTCTAGGAAGAGATGGTCAGATAACGTGCTTCGATCTACCAGTGGAATGTGTGGACTACAAACACCATTGAACAAGCCAACACCATCCGTGGAAATATTTGCTAGTCTCGATTAGCCAGCATAGGGTATCGACAGTCCGTCACGAGCATCGAGTAAACTTGCTTTTGTAAGGTCCGTCATCCAAATGAGGCGTTTTGACCCCAGTGCACATCCTAATATACCAAAACCCAAACAGAAATGCTAAATATCACATAGGATGTAGCTTCCCTCGATGCTGTCTCCGTCCGTGATGCAATTTCATCACCATCATCCTTCAACGTTGAACAAGGCAAGCCTCACTGACCGCTGCTTTTTCCCAAAGTTACGCATTTATATGAAAAGAGTGAATATCCAACAGGAACAGGGAGTGGACCTACACAGTTGGGAAAAAATAAAAATGATGCTGTAGCCAACACACGAAACACAGTCTAACTGTAAAAACGCAAGTGTTTTCAATCATTCTCATTCGATAGAAAATGACCACACGATCGCTACTGTTCCCAGTTGACTGCAATATGTGGTATGAGGAATCAAGTTATAAGGATGCCGGTTTTCTGGAGCACTTTATTCAGCGTATGAAGCCTTAGAAGACTACGTAATTTTGTACCACGTATGTGTGCGATAATGGCTAACACTCGGTAATCGTCCGATACCGTGCCCTATTTCTGTGTCTCTCCAACGCGAGAATGTGAATAATCACATGTGAAGAAAGGTCATCTAGATGACGTGAAAATCGTACGATTGAGAAACGTACAGCCGAACGCTTAGGTAAAGTAGATGTCTCGACGATCTTTGTTTGGGGATACACGAAAAAACTAGTCGGACTTGCAGGGATTGGAGGGACAGTGTAAAGGAG
>LUCM01007968.1:49059-60451 GCA_008360955.1 Fasciolopsis buskii
TGTCAAACGGTGCACCATTATCGAAGCTAACACCTTAGTAACTATCGGAATTGAACCAATCCCCCGGCGATTTCTACAGTCCCTGTGTGTGCTTTTCGTGAAGATGGGTACAACCAGGGACTCACTCACGATAACGGAATTACGTTTCTCGTTCCAAATATCACGAAGCAAGAAGGTAATTGCCTTTATCAGGACATCTCCATCCAATTTAGAATCAATCAGAGGAAGTCCGTCAGGACCGGCTGCTTTCCTCTATTCAGAAGTCGAATATTCAACTCCACTTCCGCTTCCATTGGGGAATCAAGAGACATATAACAAGAATTCCCAGCAGCGGACGTCGGACTGATTACATTGCCGCACCCCCAGCTAAACTGTTCCTTGAAGTCCTCAGCCCAATGGTCCAACCTCTCCTGCCCATCATGAATAAGCTACCAACTTCTATCGCACACCAATTCACTAACCGACGTTTGCCGCCCATCGGTGTCGCATATAAGCTTAAACAGTCTTTGACTGTTACTTGAAGCGGCCGCTACTTCCATCTCTTCGGCTACCTTAACCCACCAGTTTTCGCGGCCATTCCTAAGGCTTACCGTCAATTGACGCTGCAACAGCCGATGCATCTCATTCACCTTCTTACAGTTAGGGAGTTGGCATTTTCGTTCCATTAGGCCCAGCGACCCTTGCGATATCCAGCGTCTTTGATGAACGCTAAATCTAAGATCACAAGCAAAACCTGCTGCCAAATGCATCCCCTGCTTGATTTGATCCTAACGCTCGTCTACATTGTCGCTCGTCGAGATTCTCACTTCACCAGTTTCCATTCATAGCTGGTGCGAACAACCGAATCAAATAGACGTTCGATAGCCAATCAGGATTGTGGCCTGCGTCGATGGCCGTTGAGCTGCAGAAAAAATCCTATTAAAACTAACCAATGGTCCGATTCGACGTACGTGGTCCAGTACGATCTACAATTCTGGAAAAAAAACCGCGCCAACGGTAGCTTACTGCAATATGGTCGATCTGACTCAAACTACCCGTCGAATCAGAACATCAGGTCGCTAGCCGACTGGAATTACGTCGGAAATTCGCACCACACAGGAACAAACTATCGTCCATAAAAGGTCGGAAAAGCCTTTCCCCGATACCTGTTCGCTGAGCAGAAAAGGCACAACGCACACCTGAACAGGCTTCTAATGCGCTCAGTTTTCCAACCTGTGCATTAAAATCATCTCCCACCACTGCAATGTCAGAAATTTTGCTCTCCTGAACAAGAGTGACAAGCTCGTCAAAAAACTTATCTTCCTCCATGTCAGTGCTTCAATCTGTCCGGGCGTATACCGAGATGACAAATGAACTGCGCTTAACACACCGTCAGAGCCTGTTTATCAGCCTAAATTGAAGGAACCGAGATTCAGAGCCCGAAAACGTTTGAGAAATTGTGAGCTAGTAGGCTGAAAGACACTCGTTACACTACTTGATATTGAACCGTTGCGAGTATCTGGGATGTTGTCGGTGTTGGTATCATGGATAGACAGAGCAGAAAAAGAGATTTGGTTGGAGACAGAAAAGACAAGTTGATTAAAAGAGGGGGAACTCTGAGCAGCAGCATACTTATCACTACCCACCCCGCTCGATGCAACGGGTAGCGCGGTCCTGATTATCCTGCGCGACAAACGATGCAATATGGAATTATTTGCAAGCGTGTAACTCATGAAATGCTAAACGGGTACCGATAAGGAACCCAGTCACCAAACAGGAGAACGATTAGGGTTCTCAACCAAAACCTTTGGTTCTGACGAGAACCTGACCGCAAGGCAACGGAGTACAGCTGTGTGGAAGCCCGTCTACTTGGATCAATTATTCTTCCACTCGTTTCTTCGACTGAGCTGCTAACTCATCAACCCCCGACTGGGAGGACCAGGAGACTACTTCGTCAGGCATATCTACCCAGTGACTTTCCAGGCCTGGTATGGTTTAGTTTGCTGAGCTAGACAGTGTAAATCCAGACGTTTCCTCACCGGCCGAGATGATAGCATCAGTACTATATTCTTGTGGCGAGCGGTTACGCTTTCTTGTGTGTATATTGGTCGCCCTATCGTCTGTAGTTTGCGTCGATTGGCTGCCTTGGGTGGGGAAACCAGGTCAGATGTGCTAACTAGATGGTTCATTTACTTTCGCCTAAAGGCTGTGTCGTGGTTTGAATTAGTTTCTGTTTCTTAACGGGTCTACACTGATTGGTTTTTCAATTGCATTGACCAGCAAACGTGGTCCAAACCGATGTACCTGTTAACCGGCTTTTTTAATGATTGCCAAACTTTCACGAACTCCCTAGAATGCTTTGTTTTGCCCAGAGTGATGATCTGCATGTTCTCAAAGTCCTTCATGACTTTCATGGACTGAGCTTAGGAAGAATGGATCGCGTATTTTTGTCGCCAATTGCTGCTCACGAATCCGTGCAACGAGTTTGTTTCCAGTGTATCCGGCGTAGTGCTTTTGACAGTGTTTGCAGTCAATCTGCTAAACGACACTAGCTCAATTTTTGTCTTCCATTCGTTCTGTCGTTTCCCATAAGATCTTTCGCAATCTTTTTGCCAGCTACTTCGATTCCATGAGCCTTGCGTAGTCACGATATCATTTTCGAAATGTTCCTGATTTACGGTCCGTTTTCTGCTTTGTTCGGCAGTCATCCCTCGGTACTGCATCTGATTGATGCATCATTTGATAAAGCTTCGAGTGTAACCATTAGGTAGAACTTTAAGTAGGTATGGTTCTTCCCGGTTTCTTAATTCTTCTGTCCTGTGAGATTGTGCTCTTCTGAAGAGTATTTTGATGCAGCTCTTCTTGTACCAGTTTGGGTGGATAGCATGAAATTTTAAAAGTTGACCGGCGTGTACTTCCGCAGTATACAGACGTTTCTATAGACTTTTGGCAACATTGTAATTTGGTGTTCCAAGAAGAGAACTATTGGTCTCAAGAAGATCCCTTTTGTGAGCATTTTCGGTAGTCTATAGAAGTGTGTCACGGTTGAATGACTAGCTCTCATTCTCCAGCGTCCATCCTTGGTTACCTGACGCATCTCTTGTAGATATTTTAATGTTGCGTTGATTTTCGGCGCAAGTTCGTCAGTTGGGTCACCGCCGATTTCTCCTAAGTCGGTGCACTTTGTGCTAGTGTTTTCGCTTTTGCAATATATTCCGCTCTGTCCATAATTATTGCAACCCGCCCCTTGTCCGTCGGTAGAATGATTATGTCTGGTTCGTCTTCCAAGTTCAGTATTGCAATTTTTTCTGCATTTAAGATGGTTACCATTAGTGTGTTTCCAGTATGAGCCAGGACGACGGTTTGTCCAATTTGTTGTTTTTTCTCGTAGGAAATTTCGGTGGCTTCAGTGTTTTCTAATTTGGCAAAGTAACTCATTCTGTTACCGTTCTTGATGTTGAAATTCAGTCCTCCTTGACTGTTAGGTCCTCTTCCTCGGTGATAGCCAAACATGATTTGTGATTAATACTGAGCAGTCGCCTAATTACTTGTCAACCCATTGAGCTTTTGGGCTAATGAGGACCGCTTTCGAACCCTGGTATTCGTGATAAGCACATCCATGACTACTTTGATTAGTCCTATTCCCTATTCATCTCTCTCCAATCTAGATTCTTCTTTCTCCTCTTTGACCACATCCACGTGCTTCCGTAGCCGTTTTTTTGGCATGCCCAAAGCATGAGTGCAATGAAAGGTATATTTCCCGAAGCCACTAGGTCCCAGTACACTAAACGGCGGGGGAGGAACCGAAGCCGTGACTCCGAAACTTGGAGCGGGATAGAACCTTACAAGGTCACATTAGGTCAAATGTAGCAACCAGCCGGGCGACGGCCAGTTACCCTCTACCATCAAACAGACCGGCAGGTGTGGGATTCGAACTTCTGACCCTTTCGGTGACAAACGCTTAATCCACTTGACCACCTCCGTTTGTGCGAATCAGTGATCATCACGCGCATCATTAGTCTACCGAACTGTCCAGTAATCCTCCACGCCTTTGGATGGTTCACAGATGGTTCGTGATTAACGTTTATAAGCACCATCTTGGCTCGCAAGCATTGGGTGCAGAAGGAATAGCTGTTCGGGAGTAGAAACTGATCGACAAGCGAAAATCGCCCACCAATGAATCGCTGTGAGAATTAGATCCTCGTAGGTTGATAGCTTAGAGAATGATGATCTTCCCAAAGCTCAGGTTCAACAGGATGGCATTGGTTTGTTCTCTGAGCTGGGAAATTTCAAACCTGCCACCACCAGCCGAGGTGATATTATCAACGTTGTGGTCTATAATACATGCACATATATACATATGAACGGCGCTTGTATACCGTAAAATACCGTGACTGTTAGAAGGGGTACATTCGTCTTTTATCAACTGAACGCAGCTGTGGTGTCGTCTTACTGCCCACTGACAATAAGAAGGCGAGTGTAACATGTGGAATTTGGATGAGTCCTCCTTACTAAAAAGACAATATAATAGTTAAGACGCGTCCTGTGTAACCATAGATCAATGTCCCCAATGCAGACTAACCTTTGCAAGAGACAGGATTCAAAGGGAGTCAAAGTAGCGACGGTCCAGAACAAACCGAAAATGAAAAGTCCCTACCAGTAGGCAGATTATTTCAGGCTTCCAATGGGGTTTACAACTTGTTCCTGAAAGATAGCTGGAAATATTAAACAATACCACCGACGGACACAATTAATGATGTAAGCTTATTCGAACTTTATCAGATGCACGTAACATTTTTGAGCGGTTTATCTACCGTTATTGCTCGGATGTATGTGCCTTTCGACTGGATAATTATGTAAAACATCAACGACATACAAAGCTCTAGAGAATCAAAATGAATATTGGTAAGAGAATATGGCGAAAAGCAGTTTTATAAACCATCACTGACAATGCAGAAACCCCGATGGTATGTATATACATGAAACAATCACTGACAAAGAATTGATAGTTCTTGGACACAAAACACTTACTTTGAAGGCAGATTGTTTATGCAGCTCCTGATACTGATGACTGAGCATTGCTTCTCCCTGTTTAGATCCCAGAAGATTAACAATAGCTGTGGCACCGTAATGAGAGACGATGCTCATGAGATGTCGTTCGAAAGCATCCATAGACAAGTCCAGACCGCGACTGAATTGAATTTTATGAGAACCGACTTGAATTCCCGGTTGTTCCCAGAAGAGTGGCACAGTGCCGCGGACTTGGATATGACTGACAACTTCATTGCCAAGGTAGATGAACTGCGGGATTAGCAGAAGCAAACCAGCGACCAGTGTGGAATTTGTGTAAGATTTTCTATGGGATCATTGTCTAGTTCACATCGGAATGTTCTGATTTGTCAAGCCAGAAAAAGGCCCTTTTATATCTTAAGTTTTCCGCAAAAAAGAGAAACCCTTCGTCTGATCTCAATGTAGCGGAAACCAACAAACAAACAGGGTACAGTGCGCAGACTTTGAAGCAGCATTTTTCTATCATTCTGGAGATCCACAGAAAAGTACTAATTGAATGTGTGAAAATCTAGATTGTTTTGTAAAACAATAAGGCAAGAAAACTATTCATGCTAAACTTTTCCGGTTTCTTTTACTGTAGCTCATCCACTCAATTTATCTTATGCAGGGATATTTCTATGGCAACGAAGAGAAAAGTCATAACTTTTTTAACTATTTCATTAGTGATTATTGAGTTTATTTAAGCATGGGCATGCCCTATCTTATAGTTATCTCTTCCGTATAACCGAATCAATGGTGCAAAGGGACGTGATTAGCACCAAAGCCCTATTGGCATCGATGAAAGTTGACGAATGTCACATTAGAGGAGACGGAAATGTTTTAAACCCCTATCCAGTTTTTATCTAGTACATAAATTAATGTACTGCTGCACAGGGGAAAATCCCATGCTGCAAAAGGGAGAACTGTGGGGAGCATTCACGTAAAAATCATTTAGGTGACTAGACTTTTAGGGAGGGAGACTGTAAGTGGACGAGAACAGTTCCGGAAAAAGATGATTGCAAGAAAGACGTGCGATACCTGCAGACATAAAGCTGGTAAGGATGATTAGACATCCGATAATTAGATAGGAGGGTGAATGTCAAACGTATAGGAACCGACGAAACAAGCTTCGAAGATCAAAAGCCAAAGTTGCACCGATAGAGAACGGACAGTGAAGCAACTTTCTGAAGGTGGACTAGTGATTGTAGACTGGATGTTGAAATAGGGTCATTGATTAGTAGGATGGTCCCGAATTGGACTCGATTAAGTAAAAAGAAGTAATCGAAACCTCACCTCGTACGTGACTGCAGTATTCAAATGCAGGGCCAATGTGGGCTTTGTACAGCGGATGAGCTGGATTGAAAAACGTCTGGCGCAGCCGAAGAAATTAGTTGAGATGCGAGAGGAGAACAACATAACGAAGAAGTTGTAGATAAATCAATAAGAGAATAAGTCTGTGGAGTGTTCGCTGAATCAAAGCAGAAATGAGGAGAATGAGTGATGCATAAAAAAGAGAAAGATTATAAAAGCATCGAGATCAGCATGATTACGGGAACCCTAGCAGAGGATGCGCTCAGAATCGGAAATTAATGGCAGACTAAAGATATTACGGTCGCGATTAACCGTGGTATTGCCATGGCGACAGGTAACTCAAAATCCTATCCAATGACCGGTGACTCAACCCGAAGTTCGAACGTGCAAACGAGAAAAAACAAAGCCTACAGCTCAGTCTTGTATCTGGCGCTGAGCCAAAGACAAATTTACAAGAATGAGCAGCGATTAAATTGGAATTTTTTTGGCCTGGCATTAAAACCAGGAGACGGAATCTCGCAGTAGTGTATTGTCCAAAAGTCCACCGGCACGAAATCTAATTTCAAACAAAGTTAGAGTTTTTTTAAACCAAGTAGGTCTGATAAAAAAATAAAGGAAAAAACTGATTTCGTCGTTGTTGATCTGTGAAGAAAGGTAAGTTCCAAAAAGCAAGGAAATCTTTGTGCAGATGAAGATCTGAATGGTGAGGATATCCCCTTTGACTTAATTGAAAGTCACGCAGGAAGAACCTGTCTACGTACTGCCATAAAGGCTACAAGCTAAGATATAATCAAGATCTCTGTAAATACCTGCGTACTTGCTACGCAAGTACGGTACCAAAGCCTGAATAGCTTTCAAGAACGAAATCGAAATGCGTTGGACTGGGATTCCTCCAAGCTCGCATTAATACAACTCGAATGGATTTCTGTGTCCAGCGTCGCTTACACCAGTCAACGACAAAAATGGACACTCTGAATTCATTGCAGATGACCAAAATATGAGTCGGATTGGTCAAAAGGGACGCTGCATCGACTACGAACACGTTCCCACAGTTGTTCACACAGACAGGTAAAAAACCACCGCGCATTTATTTCTCATTCGCGGGATAAAACAGTTGCTAACCAACAAAATGATGTTCGGAGATTCCATACATAAGGTCACTTATGCGCAGGTACGTGAAACCACCAGCAGAAAGAAGTCACAAGATGCTATCCGGAAAAGGCTCAGAGGTATCGAAGAGAAACCCGATAAGCAACGATGCCAGATGTACATCGGAAGATAAAACAAACGCAACATCCAAAGTACCCTGCCGCGTTGAACACCAAGGCATGCCAATAGAACCACTGCATTATCCCCAGCGTTACAGATTTCCATACAAAGAGTGAATACACAAACGAAACACCGAGTGGACCTACACAGTTGGGAAAAATAAGAATGATGCTGTAGCCAACACACGAAACACAGTCTAACTGTAAAAACGCAAGTGTTTTCAATCATTCTCATTCGATAGAAAATGACCACACGATCGCTACTGTTCCCAGTTGACTGCAATATTCTTCACTGTCTCCAACCTGCAAGTCGACGAGTCTTTTGGACCCCAACCACAAAGATGCGAGACACCTACTTTACCTAAGTTCGCTGTACATTTTCTCATTTCACGTTTCCACGTCATCTGATGACCTCCACATGGTTTATTCCACTCCGTTGGAGGAACACAGAATAGGGCACGGTATGGTAGACGAGTGTTAGCCATACGCAACACGTGACCAAATCAGCGTAGTCTTCTAAGCTTCATACGCTGAGATAAAGTGCTCTCAGAACCGGCACCTTATACTTGATTCCTCACCTTTACATTACTCACCCGGTCACTCCATCCAATCCTAGCCATACTACGTAGACATCGCTGGTCGGATACCTCCAAGCGACAAACATCTCCCACACGCATAATCCACGTCTCGCAACCATACAGAACTGAGTGCACTGCGACACAGCACACACGGTCCCTCAACTTCAGTGAAATATCAGACCGACACCACAAGTGCTTCGGCCAAGCGTAAGCCGCTCGAGCCTTGGATAACGTGTGCACACTTCCACTGCCGTCCCACCATCGTTCGACAAACAGCTACCAAGGTAAGTAAAACGGTCCACAATCGTTGGTTCCTCTCCATTCAGTGTCAAATTCGACACTACTTTCCTCCAGTCATGTAACAGCACTTTTAACTCGGAAGGTGCAAAGCACATGCCGAATGCAGTTACAGACCCCGAAAGTCTGTCTGGTGCACGTTGTGCATGGTTCGCAGATTCGAATAGACACACGACATCATCTGAGTAATCTAGGTCCTACAGCTTCTTACCACTTCCCAGTTCCATTCCTACTTCCTGGAGACCTCCTAGAGCTTCTTCCATAACCTCGTCCATGACAAAGTTGAACAGGAACGAAGAGATTGGACATCATTGTCGAACGCCGCTAGTCGTTTCAAATGAACCTGACAGTTCACCGTATACTATCACGCGACCATAGGTATCCAAGTACAATGCTACTAACAGGTTTACGAACTGCGCCGGCATACCCGTCCGATGCACAGCACTGAATAGTGCTGCCCGATCCACTGGATCAAACCCAACTATCAAATCGAGAAAGACTGCAATCGTACAGCGGCAGTGTTTGTGGCGCGTTCCGAGTAACTGTCAAAGAGTACAAATCTGATCGATGCAACCTCCACCTGGACGAAATCCGACCTGCTGTTCGCGGATGTCACTCTCGCAAATTGATGTCAAACGGTGCACCATTATCGAAGCTAACACCTTAGTAACTATCGGAATTGAACCAATCCCCCGGCGATTTCTACAGTCCCTGTGTGTGCTTTTCGTGAAGATGGGTACAACCAGGGACTCACTCACGATAACGGAATTACGTTTCTCGTTCCAAATATCACGAAGCAAGAAGGTAATTGCCTTTATCAGGACATCTCCATCCAATTTAGAATCAATCAGAGGAAGTCCGTCAGGACCGGCTGCTTTCCCCTATTCAGAAGTCGAATATTCAACTCCACTTCCGCTTCCATTGGGGAATCAAGAGACATATAACAAGAATTCCCAGCAGCGGACGTCGGACTGATTACATTGCCGCACCCCCAGCTAAACTGTTTCTTGAAGTCCTCAGCCCAATGGTCCAACCTCTCCTGCCCATCATGAATAAGCTACCAACTTCAATCGCACACCAATTCGCTAACCGACGTTTGCCGCCCATCGGTGTCGCATATAAGCTTAAACAGTCTTTGACTGTTACTTGAAGCGGCCGCTACTTCCATCTCTTCGGCTACCTTAACCCACCAGTTTTCGCGGCCATTCCTAAGGCTTACCGTCAATTGACGCTGCAACAGCCGATGCATCTCATTCACCTTCTTACAGTTAGGGAGTTGGCATTTTCGTTCCATTAGGCCCAGCGACCCTTGCGATATCCAGTGTCTTTGATGAACGCTAAATCTAAGATCACAAGGGAAACCTCTATCCATTGCCCTTGCAGGCATGACTGGATCCTTCGCTTGAGATAACCCATTCTGCGTAACTCGCTGGGACATGGGAACAGGCAAGCCGTCACACCACGTTAGCATGCCGTCTGATTGTGGCTTATTGGGGTCATTATCATGATAGCCACCGTCCGACTTCAATTATATCAAATATGGAGTGAGGAAATAACATTTGTAAAAAATAAGAGATCGGAAGTAGCACTAGAAAATTGACTTGTGTTTTATGATTACTCTGATAAGCAGAAAGAACTGCATGGTGACGCAGAATCTCACATTTAATAATGAACCATACCGGTGTCGAATTCAACTACGTTCAAAACATCACAAGTAGATGTGTAGGAGCTATGCGGTAAGCAAACTAACCTGCTCCGTTTCGACAAAATTAGCAACATCACCTCGGTCGTTAACACCGCGTGCATGAAATCGGGTACCTGGACGCAGGGCAGAGACGCGTGAAATGATACCCATGCGCGCCTGTTCGGCTCCGCAGTAAATTGTACACACCTCAACGGAACCGCATATAATGGTGACCAACCACTCTAACGGATTAATTCCCCATTGCAGCAGTGGTGTCATGAGACCAATATTCCACAGGAAGTTAAACCCGACATCTGTGCGCAAATATATGTCGGTCATTTTGGACTGCTCGACACTCAGACGATATCTGTTCTGAGTATTCACAGTGAGGTCATAAGGGGATCCGTCGCGAATGTTTCGGCCGAAATAGAATGCTCCAGATGTCAAAAGTTTCCGAACCTGAGAAGGGATAAAGAACAACAGGCTGAAGTATTATAAAAAGACCAAGCAAGAGTACCAGGCACTCTAAAGGTTTCTGATCTCAGTTCACATTCTAAACCTAATCCGCAGCTTTTGTTTACAGGCTTAAATCAACTGAATTATTCTTCTAAATCAATGATCTACTCCAGAAACCCTGTTTCCATAAACCTATTACCACAATCCAAAATACTTCAGATGCGTGGATGCTATCAATGGAAATGCATTGACCTCTAACATTCGGACGTACTCGATTACACAAAACCCATGAACAGAAGCAACAAAAGATGAGAAGAAATGCAATTAAGAGTAAAATAAACGTATGAAGAATGTCTTATCACGTGGTAGCACCGCACATCGAAAGACCAAAGTTCATTGAACCACGGTTTTGTCAATTTATTCGCCTGATTGATAATTTCCAACACAGAAAAAAACCTACCGTAAATCAAAAATTCTTGTCTCGCGTACACCGTGCTCGTGAAATCACATATTCTTTCATTTCTCGACATATCAATCTCCACCATTAGACGACCTCCTGCATCCTAACATCAACCTAGTATTAATTAGGAGTCCACTACTGCATAAACTACACAAAGCAATGCAATCATTACCTTCTATCCAACAAACCAGATCTTTTGTACATGTGTGAGACGTGAGTTATGCGTGTGGGAGATATTCATCGTTTGGAGGTATCCGACCAGCGATGTCTACGTAGTATGGCTAGGATTGGATGGAGTGACCAGGTGAGT
>LUCM01007969.1:0-11526 GCA_008360955.1 Fasciolopsis buskii
TGGATGTAAGAACTCCAGAGGGAGACAAATATACCCACTACCGGCCGCAAAAGCCGGGGAATGGCTGTAGGGAAATCAAAAATGGGACGCGGGATGGAAATCCGAGAAGGTTGTCTCTTGGGTGACGAGATTTGGACGGACAGCAGTTTTTTTAAATGCCGGGGATGCATGAACCATGTGATTAATGTTTGCTGGAAGATTTGACGGAGACCCAAGATGAGAGAATAGCTGTTGCTTTGGGTAAGAAATACTGGCCCGGATAAATTATGGGTAACCATCAGCATGGTCTCTGTCTTCAGAGTGCCCTTTATCAGGCGAGGGGCATAACGTGAAGATGTGCCGTTGCCACGTCGGGACATGCAGGAACGGCGGGGAACCTGTGTCTCAGCATCGTCTTAGTAGTAGGGTAGTCCTCTCAATCGGAAAAATCAGGCGAAGTGATCAGTAGTGAAATAGGTCGATGTGAACGAGATTTGAGTGGTTTGGATGTCGGCGTAAGTATGCAGCGTGTTGGGGAGACACGTGAAATGATGGGCCCAAGAACCTCATGACTATTCTCAAGCGTTGCCAAGTTCGAGGGAGTCATGCATATCAATAGCGCTGTCCTATCCTGCTGTGGGGATTTGGCCAATTCGGGCAACAGGCGAGAGTAATTTCACATATTCTCCCTGTGGTGAGTGTCACATAAATCCTAGCCATTGATGACATTTTGTCGGGTTATGGATATCCGCTTGAGCCGGTGGCAAAATAATAAGTGTCCAAGCAGTGAGAAGAACCGGCAATGGCGAGTAAAACCTGGGTGCAGGATCGGACATTTAAGAAACAATAATTTTTATCCCAGTTCCAGCCTGCGGTTACAGTCGCTAACGGACCGGAGGCTGAGGAGAGTCAAGCAGAGACATAATCCAATGCTGAGGTAGCTGTCTGGATAAAAACTTGGAGGGAAGCTGCAATTAATGTTTGTAGCTGTGGTCTGGTGATAATCACTAATCCTGTGGCGGCAAGTGTATTAGTTCATCCGGATAGTTTCTTTGGCCAAACGTTGGCGGCCCAGCGCGGTTATTATTTGTGCATTACTTACGCATGCTCCTGTCGAGTGTAATCGAACCTCTGCCGCTCCCGAATGTCCTTCGGTTGCTCCGGTCGAGTGTCTGGATCGTCGGTATTGCAGTTGTGCAGGGCCAAGTAAGGGTGATGCAAAAGTGGTCAAAGGGGTTAGGGGCAAACAAACTTAATTGGAGATCCGCGTTAAGACAATCGGTCCTACAAACTGGTGATTTTGAAGCGGTTGGATGTTCACGTGAGCCTCGCTTCTTGTTGATGACACCCTGCGTGCAGCTTTTCCTCTTGGTTACATTTTATCGTTTTCTTTTCTTATCGATCAAATTTCGTGATGATTGTTACTAGCTAAATTTTTCAACCGGCAGCTTCCATCACGTTCTACTTGCATGATTCTTCCAAATGTGGTACCATTTCCACGGAGCAAAAACGGTCAACAGATCCAGCAGCAGGGGCCCTGTCTGCATATCCCTTTTTTTGCGCCGTCCAGTCCTCAACCCTGATTTGCCTTAGTTGAACTGCAGTTCGAGAATCTTGAGGTAACCAACAACGTGATTCGTGTTAGACGCATCGCTGGCGGTCTTCCCCCAGATTTAACCCTTCAGGTGGGGGATGTAACGGTGTCGTTCCCCAGTTATGAGGCGTTGAAGGGAGCCGCGATAATTCGGACTGCACCCTGGTAATTGCGCATGCAGCAAATATCACGGCTGTATCTGACCTCGTCTCCAATGCTCAGGATTATTGGTTCAGGAAGACCTGGAAAATTACATTTGAATTTATCGCAAATCATTGCTTCTCATTTGGGTTTCTTTTGCACGATTAAGGCCTTTGAATATGCAATTCAATCAACCCATAATCATTATACTCATTCTTAAGAATGTGCGTTCCGTATTACCGGGTCTAATTTCAATTGAGCATATAAATGGTAAGTACCCGTACGCCTGCAAATACCAAGCTCTTTTAGGGCAGCCCTTTCTGTACTTCCCGTCCACAAGAACACCCTGTTTATCCTAAATTGCAGAAATTCTTTGTAGCCATCAATAAGGAATGCTTTTTTCCCTCCCCCGAAATCCACACGGGTCCACTTTCCATAATTATTTACCGTACACCTCATTGAAAAATACTCTCACTAATTTGACCCTGTTATTTTTGCCGCTGTTATATCTTCAGTGGCATGGAGTATCATAAGCCGTGGCCATTGCCAAGGAAAAACATTGCAAGGCAAACTAACCGGCTGCGTGACAGTTCGTCCTGCAATTCTTGGCGTGTCCTCTTTCTAGATGTCTCTTCTGCAATCCACGTAAACATGAATGCTTGCTAGGAGAGTTTACCTCCAACATACTCAACTTCTGCTGCTGATCAACCGATCGACCTGCTTACCATTTTTTCTCTGGAAACAAACGTTTACCTAGTACTATCGCTCTCGCCTGAATCGCTTGCAAAGTTACTGGCTTCCGGTTGGAAATCTCATGCACTAGCATATCTGTAATATCAGAGCACCAGTTTGCATCGAATTCGCTCAGTGTTTTTCGTTGGTACAGGGTGTTTTAAAAGCCGATTTACACAATCCAATTATTTACTGCCCTTCCGTCCAAAAATTGCCTCTCTTACTGATGTGCAAATTTTTAGTGTTACTGATGCTCCCACCAGTAAAACTTAATCCTGCGATTCACCATGTCTCTTGGACCTAACGAGAAATATAAGTTCAAACCAGTCCACTATCATCTCAGTTTCATCCCGGCCAACAGACTTTCCGCCGGCATCAACGTCACAAGCTGCCAGAATCACCACCGCACCAACATTCAGAGGCAAACTCATTAAACTGGATCTGGGTCTGACAAGCTGTCATCCGTGAAATTTTGTTGTTGCTCGCGCACTACAATTAACGACTGGGTTTAGTGATCAAGAGCGCCATGGGTAAATCTTCGAATGTCGCCGACGGCCAGTCAATGATCCAACCACATCTTGGTGGTAGTGGGATTCTTAACGATTGAAACACTCCGTTTTCATTTTGATTAACCCCTGTGAAAGAACCCGAATTCGAAACCTCCTCGTTTAGTCTCGAGAAATATTTTGACTGAAGAGTGGCTTGCCAAAGATAGCAACAGAAGTAGTCTACCACTTTTTCCCCCTGTCCCCCCGATGAATAATAAACAGCTCATCTTGGTCATGAAAAACCTCACCTTAGAAAGAGCGGAATTCCAGCATATGCTCAAAATGGGGATTGTCGGGCCCCAAACATTCTGCGCAGTTCCCCATTATATATACTTCGGAAGAAACCATAAGACAACGGTCGGCGGTGTGAGGGCTAACGCATATTAAACTGAAGAACTGCTCCGTACAGCCCTTCAAGCGAATATATAACTGAATCCACCTCAGGTTTAGCGGGAAGTGCAATTTTTTCAATACCGAAACAATAACCGCATTTGAGCTATTCAAAACAGTTGTGATCAAACATATTGTTCTGTCTGGTTCATTGGGGACGCCCTTTGTACTCAACAAGAATGCACCAACCCTTCAAAGCCTCGTCGGTATGGTTTACAGAGGGCTGAATTTTTCATTTGTTTATGCAGATGACAGGGGTGGCGGTGGAAGAGAAGACCGCGTAATATATCTTTTTTCGGATTTTAAGAGCATGGTTTTCATCGACAGCGTTCAAATCTTCAAAAATAAGTGCGGGCCATTCTAGACTAATCAAGGCCCGCGGCATTCGAACAAATCCTTAGTGTAGACACGTTAGCTAACTAGTAATACGGGCTTATTTTTCTACTCTTTCAGCTACTTCGAAAGCTGACGGATCTGCCAAATGGTAAAATAAAGAAATTGGTTTCCGTTGATTTCGCAAGCGCTGATGTCTTAAGCTAAACTCAACTGTCACAAACGTGCCTTCCATGCCACACCTTGGCACATCGTCCTAGGTAACACCGGTTATTGACCTCTATATAACGCTGTATACGCTGTTAAATCAACGTTTAATTAACGTCTGGGAAAAGGTGGCTGTTTTAGGGAATTGGGGTCCATCATGGCCAGACACACTACCCCTGATATCAACTTGCCGGCCGTGTACATGGGCGATGGACACCAAAGACATTCTCAGGGGCCTGCAACCAAAAACCGACGGTCCCCTTTGGAGTCTCGGCACCCTGATCAAGCTACTCAGCACCAAAGTGTTGCGTATTGCTTCTCGTTTGCCGTCACATACGCGGTTACCCGCGACCACCGTTTAGAAGCTGAAAGTTTAGTTCTGAACAATCTTGAGGGTACGACGTCCGCAAAAAATTAATTAGGGTGGAAAATTTGAGATCCAACGCGTCACTCCGGTTGCAATCTATCCCACGGCGCATGGCTGGAAGGCAGATTACATGTGGTTGTTCCAAAGGGCATCCAGGGCCCGTCGTCCCACATGCATTTAGCGGCGCAGTTTAATAATTTACCCTGCTTCTTTCGCAGAAGCATAAATGCTTCTACTAAGCCCACTGCCGACAGTTACCTGTGAAGTAAAATGATACCAGGATCACCAAAGCTTCTAGCAACTAAATACATGGTCAAAGTTTCAATAAAAGTTCTTCGGGACATTTCCACTTTAAATATTCGCCTTTTGGAAATGCCCATACCAGAGTAGCATGGCCACTGCCAGCCGTCATAGCTGAATTTATGCAGTTACTTGCGTAGATCTTTTCACTAAATGACACATTGGCAGTCTTGTTAAACACCTCTAGCAAGACGGCAAACCAAGCCTTTCTGGAATGCCATTTATCTAAATTCGTGTGTTCAGCCGCAGTTACGAACCCTCTTCTTTACATTTGAACCGTGCTTTTAGCAGCCTTCTCCGACATTTGTGCACCAAGTGGACCAATGCTGCAGCCCATAACCTATCACCTAAAGTCATTGGAGGAAAATTCCACAGATGGCTAAAATTTGACCGGTCAGGTAACGGTGACTTCGAGTAGGTCAAGGAAATCTCACTGGTCTCACTAGGCGGCCGCAGTGTCCTAATAGTGGATGCGCTGAGTTCAGCAGCCGAAATCACTCGACTAGCGACATGGCGATCCAAAGCCGTTGGTTTCTTACGACTACGATAAATACAAGTTGCTGCATTTGCCTACGGCTCGTACACAAAACGCATCTGCGCATGTGCGCAGGTTCCGCCCAGAGCGCAAACATGGTCTCCGTTAACAGCAAATATTCTGGTTCATACAAGGCAGTACGCTGCTATGGGTAAATATTCCTGAAAGACTACAACGGCAGGAAAGAGAGCGTCATCATAGACTGCTTCAAGCCCGAATTCTCGGAGGATATAGCTAAGGGGCCGCCACCCAAGCAAACTCCGCAAATCGAAAAGCTGATACTACATTATCCGACCGGGAAAATAGTTAGGCCGGAAAATTTTCAAGCCTAAAATTATGTCCGTGTGATTTTTTCGAATTTATTATCTGCCGTAAACTTCATAGAAGTTACCACCATGAGATCAAAAAAAACGACCACAGCAGAACCGAAGAATCGGGGGTGCATAAGGCCGAGAATCGAAAACGTCTTTACCCAATAGCATCTTTTTGTTAATCGATTAACTGGAGCGAGTAGAGAGTAAAAATCACTAAATTTATCGCCGTAAGAAGTGAATAACCCTGCTTCTTGCTCTGAACGTACGCGGTTTGGAGGTTGGACACCTAGCTGCGGTGGCTCCCCAGTGTCTCGCTTCGAGCGGTTATTGTCGTGTGCTTAATTTTGTAATTTTCCCTACTTTCCCTAAGACATGTTTCTCACTGACATACAACTTGTTAACTGTTTCCTGAGACATAGAGGCGAGCACACCGTGCAAGCGCATCCGAGGCAGTTCTTCGGGGCGGTCATCCAGCAAGGGGCATTTGCAATCATCTGACAACCCCCGGGCTCATCTTTTTCAGGTGTAAGTTTCATGCGCGCGGTGCTCATATTCGCGTCTTTCGACGCACTTCTTGGACGTACTCCGCAGTTTGGCCCCAATACCTTGTCCGATCCCGAATAAACGCAATATTTTTCCTTTATCAGGCCCACTCTGTTCTCCGCATCTGACGAAAACCATCATTACCGTGAGCCCACACAGTGTTACATAGTGATTGCCACATTCTTTCTTGGTTCATTTCATCTCAGCTAATTGCTCTTACATCCACACCTAAGAAGAAATTCACAAATAGAATGAAAGAGATTGCTGGTCCTTAAGCTGCTTGATGTTTCGGGAATTCAGAACAATGAGAGCGTTTGCCAATAAACACTGAATGCTACAGGCTGCTAGTGGTCTAGGCCCAGGTTAAGTAAATGTTAATAGTAATCCCGCAGAAAGAGGGGGCTGCCACGGTTAAGGACATTGCAATCCTCTTGAAAGCAGCTTTCAAAGGTATTGTTTGCGAGCGGACCAACGAGCTGCCTGCGCCCTTTCACACGTTCAGGGAAAGTAGCATGGAAATAATGAAGGGCGATATTGCACGCTTTCAGAGATATCTCTGGTCACATTTGGACAGTAACGACCAAACGTTCGAATCTTGGTCCGGGTGAGGTCTATCGACAATTCACTTTGCGATCCGCTAAAAATAGATCTCCCTTCTTCGGGATAGCAGTTGGAAACCTCAAAGCAGCGCATGGCCTAAGTTGGCGCGAGGCCCAAGAGAGAACAAGATTGTTCCACAAGTTCTACGGTACTATTCATGAGTTAGAAACCATGTACAATGTACCATACCTTTGACAGTCAAGTGACCTGTAACTGCACAAAATGCCCGTAAAATAGTCTCGAATAAAGAGCACAAGGACGAAACAGCGAAGGGTAACACAACGAGACAAAAATAGGCAGCGACCGAAATCAGTGTCATTTAGAGTAAGTTGGACGGGAGGAAAATGTTATCGAGGGAGGAACGAAAGGAGGAGTGAAAAGGAATTTTCAAGCAATCTTCATACTTCAGGGGCTGTCCTCTGCAGTTACGGCATTTATCCTTATTGAGAAACTGCAGCATTACCGAAGAGGGCACAGCCGTTTCACGAGTCTTTCCTGAACAACCCCTATGAGTAATGACAAATATCCTAAGGATTATTCCCTCAGTGTAAGAAGATAGGATCAAAACATAGCGCCATGAAAGTACTGGTAGATCTGGAGAGCTGCAGTTATTCACAGGATAGGCGACAAATGACTGCAAAGGAGCAAGTTAAAACAATGCTGTAGAAGTCATGCGACGTTTATGTCAGAGAATGAAGCTGTTGATGTCCACCATTCTTACTGAAGGATGGAACCAAAAACGCTAAGAAAATTACCTGGATGCCCACGGACTAGCGAACAAAGCAGCGTACATAATCTATCTAATGGGAAGTCCAATTTCTTTGTTCTGAGTGGACGAGTTTTCGGGGATCTTATTGCTTAACGGGTGCCTTGCATGAAGTACGACCAGAAAGGTGAACGGAACTGGGGCTGGGTATTGCAGCACGACGAAGAAAATTCGGGCCGCAGAATGGATGCGAAAAGGGGACTGAAGCAAATGAGGGACCGTTGAGGAAGACGTAGTCCTATGATGCCCGGCATGCCATAGAAGAAAGGAGCCAAATATAAAAATTTGACAGCAAGACTCCGGAAGAATTCACGCCCCTTTCAGACCGGCAGGGGTGAGGACTGTTCCAGGGTGGGCGGCTCATTTAAAAAAGGTCCGAATTCCTGAGAATGGGGCTAGAGGGGATGCAAAACCAAAAAGAGGAAAAGGTGAGGGCTGCTCCGAAAGCATGCACAAACATAAACACACTAAACTAATGCAGATCACCAAAACACTCAAAAATGATACACACTTTCGTGAATCGCAGGTGCAACACTTCTGGGCGCTCAGGTAAACAAGTAACAGAAACCACAGGCTGTCACGAGAGAAGAGCGATCCATCCTCTTATTTTTCTTTACTTTCTCTTACCCGCTTTCCAGCACTTAGTGTTTGATTTCCATACGCATTTTCACCTCTGTGACAACTGGTTTTACCCCGCGCACGGCAAATCTGAAAGAACTGTAAGACTGATCACCCTATCGTGGTTTCTGTATTCCATATTTTGCCGCTAACCGTCGTGACAACTTTCGCGTCATGCTTATTTGGCTCTGTGCGACTGCAATAATGACAACCCTGACACTTGACCGGTACAACGAAACGACAGTCACAAGCGGTGGAAGGTTGAGTATACCTTGACGGGAGCGTGCGAGCGGAGCATGCGTGAGCATCGCAAGAGTAGCTAGTGCATTGGGCGGTCAAAGTACGGTTAAAGAAGAGATCCGGAGAAACAAATCCATGTTCCGCTACAGATCTCGGGCTGTACGACCTAACTACGAAAGAAACGGTTTCACGGAACGTATTGTACCAAAGGACCACGGTCAGTGGGGTTTTTGTGTAGTGACTTATGAACTATTTGCGACTGATATTGCGAAGCATACCGGAGCTGGTCAAGCGGATTAACTCGTGTTATTTGTACGTGAAGATCGCGGGTTTAAATCCTTTACAAATGTTAATTTTCCCAAATGATCAACCCGCGGCTTCCACTCTAGAAAATGGTATAAATTGGTGATCCATTAATGGATTAAGCAAAAGATAAAAAATGCTTTTATTTTTGGTAGGCGCTCCATTTACGTCAAGGAATTCACTTGGCCATTTCCTTCTCTTTGCTTAATCCAGACATAGTCCGTGATAGCTCCTTACCAGAAAGATGGACAAAAAACATTGGAAATATATGCGCTCCGATGGAACGGATCAGCCACTGGACGGCAATCCTATCAGTGGAACTCCGACCACTCGAAAACCACGCTTTCAGGCTCATCAACTCTCGTGGAACCGGATAAACCTGATCTGATCTGAGTTGAATCAAGGCTATTATGCGTTAAAAGCCCTCGACACCAGGTCGCTCGTAATATTGGAAAGCGTTGCAACTTTAGGCCCACCGTGAGTGACTCCTTTGGTCATCGCGTTATCTGATCAGATGAAATTTCAGCGCAAGTACCTGGACGATTAAGCACCTCGCCATAGAGTCCTCCAATCTACATGGAACTGGAACTTACTGGTGCTCTTCTGTGGGATTTCGGTGCTTTAAAGTAGCTGATTGCTTCTGTTATGGCTCCCATTTTTGCCCTCTCATAGGACTTCCTAGACACATTTCGGACGCTGGTTTGGTTTCTAACTGCGATGATTTTCTCGAAGGTCGTTCAGACACACTTGCAACATAAGCGCAATGTCACTTTCAAGGGATCTGTCAAATGGCTAGTGAAACATTACCCCGTGAGTTTCTGCGTTTTATCTTACCCTTATTTTGCTTAGGTCACGTACCTGATGGCAGTCACACTATCGGCGTGTACCGCCATGTTTGGTTATGCAGTATACTGCGTTTTCTACAACCCTGACATCACGTAAGTCCCATTTCACCTGCGCACCCCACTTTCTTAGTTTGAGATTTCTGGAGAAGGTCCCTCGCAATGAGCTGTACAAGGACAAAATGTACAATAGAGTGAGTTGAAGTTTCACTGATTGAAGATTCAGTTGTTCCTTCCGAGATATGACCCTTCGCGGCCACCTGTCCGTCTTTACCACGACGGATCTCTGGAGTTTCCTTATGATGAACCAAAGGAGTGAGATTGGAGACTGCGTTTTTAAACAAGAGCTTTGGATGACTAGTTTCGAAATATAACACGGTAGCTTTTTACCCTGGTGCTTTGCTTTCTTGAGACTGAATAACATGGTCAAAGACTTAAACTTCTCTTTAGGTTATCGTTTTGTCGAGGTTTACTACGATGCAAGCGCCACAGGCTTGTTGAAAAAATAGTGGTTCTCATGAGATAGTTGAGGTATCATGCTTCTGAGCGAATCGCGATATTCGCATTCCATCAGGTAATATTCAGTTTTTTGACCCAGATAATGTTTAGGACTCCCGTAAATACACAGTCGTTTCTGTCGCGATTCCATCCGTTCTGTTTCCGAGGCTGGAAACGTGGGTTTCAAGAAGCTTGGTAATCATTGGAATAATAAGCGCATACGCCCGTGTTGCTACAGCAGCACTTCATAAAGTAGTCTGGAAACATCGACGTTTTTGTTTCGCAAAGACACGCTTTAAGGCTCGGGGATATCCAGGTTTTTGCACAATAGTGGACTACAGTCCCCTGACCGGGGTTAAAGTTGGACCATGGAGAAGCAAGATGCTTTGGCCTGAGGAATGGAGTCCTCGTGAGACCCCTGTAGTTCAGATACTGCCCTGGACAACGGGTTGGTTGATTAAAGGACTGGCTGGGGAAGGGGAAGCGAGATCAGCACCCGTTACGATCCGTACCTCGACGTATGCAAAATACAGAAGATGCTGATCCCCAAAAAGATGAAATCGTAATTCAAGTGGCAGGCGGTGCATGAGGCAGTGTTAGGGAGGCTTGCCATGCAAATCAAGCTTAATTGTAAACTGATGTGGGCAGGTGTGATCGGCAACAGCCAGTAGAACGGCCCACTGTCGTATTCCCTTGTTGCAGCATATAAGGACCTGGCGAGCCTCAAGCGCGAAAACTAGACGGCGTATTTGGCTAAACCCGTGTCCTGATCTCATCTGATGACTGTCTCATTTGGAGTCATTGGTGTCACCCTGGGGGACGGTCTGTTGCCCGACTAAGTGCTACACGTCACGCCTAGCGGGTGATGGGAAAAAGTACGCATCAGCCACAGTCGCGTTCTGCAGGTGCCCCAGTTCGGAGGACGTAACAGCTTCGGTAGCAATGAGATTCGATTTTCTTTTCCCTGAATGACTAAAGGGCACACTCGCAGTGGCTGTACCATGGCAGTGTTCTGTAGCGCAGTGATGGGAAAGCTGTAGCAGTCAGCCCGTTATTTTGTGTTTTAAGGGCTCTTATTCGTTCCGTTCCCGTATCAATGAGCCGTCTTGAGATTCGTGTCACATGAGGTCGTGCAATCTGCTTGGGCACATGAACATTGATAATTCAAACAATGTTCCCGCCACACTACTTGGAAAGAGCGTCCTGATCCGCTGCAGGGATTGGCTGTGGGTTGCGTCATCGTATTTGTGAAAGGCTTGCAATACTGCCGTATTCGTGTGAGACGGGACCGAACACCTTTCACGCTGAATGTTTCTATCAAGATTTCACGTGTGGGGTACTGGTGGCGAACATCTGGGGTTGCATATAATTCCAGTCACAACGAGACTACGCCTTGACGTAGTGTGACGGCTTGCGTGCCTCCATGATCCAACGACCTATACAGGATGGCTTATCTCAAACCGAAGATCTAATCATGCCTGGAAGGTCAATGGGTGGAGGACTGACGGAGTAGTTTCCTGGTCCTCCAAGTCGGGGGTTGATCTGAGTTAGCAGCTCAGTCGGAAAAACGAGTGGAAGAATAATTGATCCAAGTAGATGGGCTCCCACTCAGCTATTCCCCGCTGCCTTGCGGTCAGGTTCTTGTCAGAACCAAAGGCTATGGTTGAGAACCCTAA
>LUCM01007969.1:13732-52644 GCA_008360955.1 Fasciolopsis buskii
ACCTATGGTCGCGTTAGGGTATTCGGTGAACTGTCACGTTCATTCGAAACGACTAGTGGCGTTCGACAAGGGTGTCCCATCTCTCCATTCTTGTTCAACTTCGTCATGGACGAGGTGATGGAAGATGCTTTAGGAGGTCTCCGGGATGTAAGAGTGGAACTGGGAAGTAGAGGAAAGCTACGCGACCTAGATTACGCAGACGACGTCGTGTGCCTGTTCGAGTCTGTAGACCACGCACAATGCGCACTAGATAGACTGTCGAGATCGGTTGCTCGCTTCGGCATGTGCTTTGCACCTTCAAAGTGCAAAGTACTGTTACAGGACTGGACGACAGCAGCGCCGAACTTGATACTGGATGGAGAGGAGCTGACGATTGTGGACCGTTACACCTACCTTGGTAGCTGCGTGTCTAACGATGGCAGCTCGGGATTGGAGGTAAGTATGCGTATATCCAAGGCTCGGGCAGCTTACGCTGGATTGAAGCACTTGTGGCGTCGGCCTGATATTTCACTGAAGTTGAAAGGTTGTATGTACAATGCCGTTGTGCGTTCAGTTCTGTTGTACGTTTGTGAGACACGCAGTGTGCGCGTGCGAGCCGCTCGTCTGGTGGTTTACGATCACCGACGTCTACGTAGCATCGTCGGGACTAGATGTAGTGGCCGAAAGATCAATTTGAAGAAGAGGAATTTAGTATTGTGTTAATTCTGGGAATACCTTATATCAGCCTATGCAACTTAGTAGACTACGATGGTTGGGTCACGTGTTGCGTATGGCGAACACTCGTCTACCATATCGTGCCCTAGTTTGTATTCCTCCCAAGGAACGGAAGAAACCACCTGGAGGTCAACAGATGACGTGGCAACGTGGGATGAGAAAATGTACAGCGAACTTAGGTAAATTAGGTGTCTCACGTCTTGTTGGTTGGGGTCCGAAAGACTCGTCAACTAGCTGGCAGGAGACACTGAGGGATATGCCAGTGAACCGTGAACAGTGGCGATAGTGTTGTCATTTTCTATCGAATCGGAATGATTGAAAACACGTGCGTTTGTACAGTTAGACTGTGTTCCGTGTGTTGGCTGGAGCAGCATCTTATCTTTTCCCGCTTGTGTGGGTCCACTCCCTGTTCCCCTTGGATATTCACTCTTTTTATATAAACGTGTATCTCTGGGGAAAAGCAGCAGTCAGTGAGGCTTGCCTTGCTGTTTAACGCTGAACGATGACGACGATAATTCCTAAATCCAGCGGTCATGGACTGTGTTGCAGCCAATTGGTGATTATCTTGCTTCCGAAGTTGGTGAAACTCAGTCGCAACTTATTCCAGTGCGTATTGTTGAGATCCAGTTCTGGGTTGGAACACCCTAGCTCAGATTCACAACCAGATGCAGAGAATTGAAAGTTGCCTAAAAGGCACCAAGGTGTTTTTTACCGACGCAAAAACGATTAAGATGTTTGTTAAGGATGGAAAATATGTAGTTAACACGGAAAGTAAAGACGAAATTGAGAAGTCGGAACCCTCACTTTACTGATTATTTTGGCAGTCAACCATTCACGGCCACGCGACTGGTTAATGAGCCTGATCTATTGAGACCTTATGCAGTCTTGCGTGGCTCCAAATTTCAGTATGGTGCTTGGCCGTGCAGTTTACTGCGAGAGCTATCGGGTATGTTTTTCCGTTACGTACGTTTGAGATGTGCGATAGACGGTGTTGATGAGTGGTAAATAAATTTCTTGAGCATCAGTGCACCCACGTCGGTTTGTATCTGTTGCCTAGTTGCTGCTAGACGATGAAACCCTGAGATATATTATGAAATTTCGTCCTGGTGCTTCTACAGAAATGGTGAAAAACTTTAATATTCCATATTCTTGAGTCATTCTGTTATGGAGGCAATGTACACCGCTATACTGTGTGCGGTTCGGCTGTACAATTCTGGTTTTATAAACAGAAATCGACGGAATGCCAGTATTTTCTCGTCATGTCTTTGTATGCCACCACCGACTACAGCCCACTTTAGACAGAAGACGAATTCTACCAGGACTTGTCCGGATCAGTTCAAATAGTATGTTTAAGGACAATAGTGGACATTTCCGGTGACCTCAACATCTAAGTTGGATGTTTGGGTGAGATAGAAATGCACAACTGGTACCCATTTGCACTCCCGGATTATAGGATTGGCAACGGCAGCCGCCCTACTCAAGTTTATCGAGAAAACCTATACCGTATCACAAGGTTCTCGTCACGTTCACATCTTTGTAACCGAACAGGCCGCATTCCCATCAATCACGGATAGCCGGAACCACTCGGACGTTATCAGTCGCTCTGGCCTACACTTGTACACTCAAACCTTCCATTGGCTAGTGTTCGTCCTTATGTCTCCTTAGTTTGTGCTGGCGTCGGAAAGAGGACCACCTGCCCTGCTTAGCTGTTTCCAGACAGTAATCATCAGCTTGCGTTTCACTTGGAGATTTCTGCGCCGTTGTCGGCGCAACAAGATGCTCAGGGTCAGAACGAACGCTGTAGGGCCAGAGTACCTTAGAAAGTTTGGGTAGGTAAACATTGACCTTCAAGTGGCAATATCGGAACACACTTCGGCGTGGCGCCGTAGCGTACCTGACAGACGGGACGCTGAACATAGTGCGTGGGTCTGAATTTTACCGAGATCGGAGACTTCACACTTGGTTCTACTCTACACTATGCGTGAATTTTTTGAGCGGTCAGCTGACCAATTCAGCGCTTACAACGATCAACCTTTTACCAACGTGCTTCGGTTGTAGGTACTGCCTCAAGTAACTACCCACTCAAAAGATGAAAAGAGAATGAGGAATAGCGAGAGATCGGCCGGAATAAAATAAGTTCAGCGACTATACAGAAGAAAGATTTTGAATGCGATAGCACCGTCGACTGCGATATTGAGCCATATCACCTACTGGTTCCAACTCTCGCTTGGGGGATCTCATAGACCTCAATCAGGTAGTCTAACTGTATCTATACGAGCCAGTTAACCCATGTTGTCGACCGGCTATCTCGACCCATCATCTAACCATTACCTGCCTTGGAGAACGAAGCAGTCTTTCTGTGGGTATGCGAGGAACATATCCCAGCCACCGGATCTGCTTGTATTCAATGCCTCCTCCAGAGGTCAAACCCTAGGACCAAGTACTTTACGCCTAACCTCTAAGTCACCCAGAAGATTCGCCCACCATAACCAACCGATACTACGAAGACGACGATGTTGGTGGTAGACGGCAACTCGCTGTCGCCTGGCACGTTACCATACCGAACCTAGTGTGACTCTATATGGGTGTGCCACTCCAATTTTCAGGGCCACGGCTGACGCCCTTCTCTCCCCGTATAGTGGTTTCTCGTGAGAAATGCATCTTCCATTACACTCATGCTTGCAGCATGTCATAAAAACAGCAACTTCTCATATCTGGTCTGCATAGTAGCACCCACTTCACCACTGCTATGTAGGCTCAATCTCCGATCGACAACCACAGATGCCCCAAATTAGTGAATGCCAATCGAGCTCTCTATGCCAGAAGGCACTTCATCCAATATACGACCACCATGTAAGATATAACTACCTATCTAAGTCTATTCGCCTCACACATTTATCTTGCAGTACGCGAAGTATAACGCCCGCAAGCAGTCTTAACGGGATACTTACCAAACAAGTTCCACTTCGATTTTCGTAAGAGGACCTATAGCATTTCTTGTAAATCGGTGCAATCACCGATTCCCATCAGTTTCGATATCCAGTCTGGTCCTAGAACTTTTCTTAACTCCGCCGCCATTCTCGAAGAAGTATGGAGACAGCCCAACTGGTCCGGAAGCCTTACCTATTTTGCGAAACCTGTCTCCCTGGTTACCTCCCTTGCAGGAGGAAGACTGATGTCTACGTACGTTGATTCACTTGCACATATAATTCGAAGGTCCACCATAGCCTCAGGTCAACTAAGGTGTGCCCCCAACGCTTCAGTCGGCGCTTTTGAGAGTGAATCAATATGACTGATTCTTTAAGCACCTCAGTACTGCTAATCATTCCGTGAGGGTTACGTCTGTTGCCGACAGCCACAAACTCTTACATTCCCCCTATCCACGATCGCCCAAGGTCTTTTCTGAGGCTCTTGGCCACTTCTTTGTATCGGGGATTTACGGGTCTCATTTTGTGTGGGATCCGGGGGACGGATCTGCGAGCATCCACAGACATCTATCGTTTTTGAGGTTTAGTGGAGAATATTCCTGCGTGGCAGTTTCGGCTGTGTACGACTTCTTTTATCTGTTCTCATTGTTTTCTGGGATCCTGAGCACTTTGTTACGAGGAAAACCGGATCGGAAGCTCCGACTGGATTGGAACTCGGCGATTATTCTCCTGAAGCAGCTGTGCGGGACAAATGGTTTCCGAGTAGATGCGACCACAGCCTAGGTGTGAAAGAAAGCGAGCAAGGCCCAAAATACGATTTGAGTCTACAACTGTGGACTAAAATGAGCGACCGTCATCGGCCGATCCACATAACCAGTGATCTGTAAGGATGTGGTCAATCTGAGTCGAAGGCGGGTACCAGATGGCCCGGGGTCGCTTTTTATGACAAAAATTGGGGTTCACCAGAGACAATCTGTGGTCAGAAGGAACTTGGGTAAGACGACCACTGTTCTCGGTGTGGTCGGCTGGGACAGAAAATGGGCAGCCGATATGCAGTTCCGTCGTCACTGAGAGGCGAAGTTGGGTGTTAAAATCACCAGCCCGTTGGAAACACTCCGGATTGGTGGAGATTAACTCTTCGTAGGACTCGTCTTTGGCCTCAGGATAGCTGTAATCAGCGGACGCACACATAGATAAGACGAACTAATAAATACGTTACACTTGACTCCTGCTGTCACGCACACAAACTTCAGTTGATTGGGTTCTAGTCTGACTGCACGCTCGGTTCTCGTGCATAGAGCAACCCCAACGCCAGCCTGACAGCGGGCGCGCGAGACCGGATCACCCGACACTCAGAGAGTGAAGCGGGAGAATGAGGTCGTATCAAGGCTACCCATATTGATTGTGGAAGTGAGTCCCTGTATAGGCGTTGTGGAGGCAGCCTGCATCAACTTAGCAGTTTCAAGAGTCATAGCTAGAACAGCTTGTTGCCCTATCTGGTTAAGCATGCTCACGCAGGCTTAATGCATTCGAACTATTTTTACTCTTCCATTAGTGCTGCTATCAGGTAAATCCATCGAAATGCAATTCCTCGTGGAATTTTACGTGGTCGTTGTAACGAAGAAACAGGAATTAGTCAAGTTCACCACATAAAGGATGCTGGAGGTGCTAGTTAGGACGAAACTTCGCAACTGCCCAGAGCGCAGAATTTTGCTCTCGGAAATCTAGTTGGGGCCTTTGAATCAATAGTTTCACCCAGAAGACAATGGGGCGTGAACCCAGGCTAGAAACTCTGGTCAGCCCACATTTCACTACTCACCCATTCCACTGAAATGACCAGCGCTGTCTCGATTATCCTTCGCAGCGACCGATGGATGGAATTTTCAACAGAAACGATTTGTAATCGGAACAAACTTGAATGGAACGATCATTTGGGATTGCAAATGGGCTCCAGTTGTGCATTTCCATCTCACCCAAACATCCAACTTAGGTGTTGAGGTCACCGGAAATGTCCACTATTGTCATTAAACATACTATTTGAAGCGATCCAGACAAGTTCCGGTAGAATTCGCCTTCTGTCTCAAGTGGGCTGTAGTCGATGGTGGCATACAAAGACAAGACGAGGAGACACTGGCATTTTAGACGGTTGTTCTTGTTGGCAAAACCAGAACTCGATAATATTGGAAATGTGTCGGTCATAGCTCCAGTTGTTGGTTTTCGTGAGGCTTTGGTCCATGAGCTTGGTGTTTGCATCGCTACCTAGACGCGAAGTTCAGGGATCAGAATTTTCGGAAAACATGAATAATAGAGCCTAACAGTGTTCACTGCGAGAGAAAACCTTGACACAAGTGCTACCATGAGCACGAAAAACCGGAACACTTGGCACGTGAGACTGAGGCTCCGTCGCTATTGCAACACTTGTCTCAATATTCGACGAGCAAGGAGAGGTTTACTGGAAAGATTACGTAGAATAATGTTTCAGTTGTCAGGCTCCCGCAGAAAGTCCGTCATTGAAAAATGGAAATCGCTGTAAATTGTCGACCCATAGCACGAACCACAGAACAGTCATCATCGATTTTTCCCAAAAGTTAAGAAACTGTCTACCTGCAGTGCCGTACGTCTCAGAAGCACAGTCGTGGTGAACGGATAGACGACGACCGCTGAGTCCGTAGAGTATTCTCGGCTCAGTGGAATAAAATTTTAACAACCCTAAGAAGTAGAGTATTGCATCGCAACGTTCACTCAGTTAAACAGGCGGCGGTGAGTGGACTGACGCAGCAGGGATATGCCCACAGCTCGACTCTCCCGGTATATGCTGCTTCCTGAGAAATGCAGTGGCCAACCTTGTCAGTCTACAACGTGAAATCCAAATTAGTGAACCATCCCAGTCCCCCCCCCGAATGTCACACTTGGAAGGTTTTAGGCGATATGGCTAAATGTCACAGTTAGAGGGACTTTTGCATTCAAAGCGTACCCTTTTCTGTAAATTTCTTGGTATTGACCTTGTTGTTTTTGCTTCACTATTGTTCAGTAGTCGAATTGAAAAAAAACGGCTGATGGGTATTCCTGCAATGATCGAGAAATCCGCGAGGTAAACTATTAGGTTTGCCAATAAAGACTGGCGCACTGGTCCTCAAACTGCTGAGATAATTCAATGACCATCGTAAGCAACGAGGAGCGGTTTGAGACCTTGCAGCATATCCTCGATACACTTTTTCCATGATAAGCTTCAAGCATGAATGCAATGGAGAAGAAATCCAAACCCTCTCTAGGGCCCACCACACGGGCGGCGGGGGAAAGACCAGCAATTTTTTGCCCTGAAACTTGGAGCGGTACAGAACCATATAAGATCACATTAGGTTAGGTTGTCATCTACGGAGACGCAAAGTGACAAGTGCAACACAACAAAGTGCATTGTATTTTACTGAAAGGTTGCAGTTTCACCGCTCGTCTTTGTCAGCCAAATGTAACGGTGACTCACAACAGATTTTACTGAAGCGATTCACGAATATGCTGACGGTGTCAAACTTTCAACACTGAATTTTCCAGCAGCACTAGATAGTCTGCAAACTTTGCTGGTCTCTCCCGCGAATCTTGAGTTCACTTCAAGTATAGTAACACTTTCTCTGGGCTTATTCACATGCACTAAAATTCTTCGACGTATTCAGAAAAACCCGATTTACCAGCAATGAAGCAAATTTACGAACTAGATCCACACCTACTGAGTAACACAGTGACTGACACAATGAAAAACACGACTACCGTTCCAGGCCAATGCAACAAGGAGTCTAAATTGTTACCACGGTAAAAAGCCACGAACTCCATCTGAGAGGATGGTTGACGGAGACAGTCATACTTACATCCAGCGATTGTATAAGATAGTATCCATTTTTAAAATACCAAGGGAGTCCGTAGCTTGAATTTCATTTAATTAAATGCAATTCATGGTAGCGTGATCATACGGATCATGTAAAACTGAGTCAGGAGAAATGTTGACGGAGAAGACAAAAGACTGGAGTGGAAATAATAAATCATTGAGATGAACTGCATCACTCACAAAAAAGCACCATGAAGGAAAACTGGGAAGAAAAGCAGTAGTCGATAAGCTTCAAATCAAACTGAATGGTTAAAAATGCACGGAATTAGCGGCTGCGTCAAGGGACTGTAGATGTAGCATAAACAGTTGAGACAAAAACGGAAGTCCTAAAAAACAAAAGAAACCTAAAAAAGTGGGACAAAAGAAACTTTACCAGAGGTAACAAAAACACCGAGCAGAAGAGCTTAACATCAATAAATGCAAGACGAAGCGCGAAAGTCCGCATGAAATTAGTTTACAAACACCGAACAAGAAAATTTAAAAAAGCGAAAAACCGGTTGTAGGAGGACAGCAAAAACCTAGTTTTCTGTCACTGGGAGCGACTGAATACAAAAGCGAGATAAATGCTTGTCATGTGCTGTGTGCAAGCAGATCGTACAAGAATATCCTCCGGAATAAATGCGGAAGACAAACGAAATGGGGGAACCGCTCTCTTGTATAAATAAATGCATGGTTATCATAATTTAGGGTTTTGCATTGTAGTCACGACATGCTATACAATTACCGCTTGTTGGAAAATTGTCCAAAGCACATAAAGCGTGGTCCAAACGAAACTAATTTAGAATAATCCTTTTCGCTTCTTCTCTGTTTTCGCTCGTTCTTTGATGACTTCATTGATTACACGCTCACCAAGTCCCAAGGTAGCCCCATTAGTCCCGATGTCTGCACCAATGTCCCATTCACGCCAAGCTTCTTCCCAATTGGATCGTTCCAAATCAAACGCACGACGCGCTGCTTCTTGCTCTTGTTCCTGGGCGCGAAGCTGTTCGCGCATCTGGTCTGCACGACGCATCAGATCATTCTCGAATTCACGAAGCTTTTGGTTTTTCTCTTCCACCTAATTTGAAGGGATAAAGCAGTCATCAAAAACATACATTAGTTAAACGGAGAGAGACAGACCGTAGTGAACATTCATACTTTCCTGTCCGGAATTTGTTTCCATTGCCTACACGATTACATCCTCTAATACTTCCAGGGGCATAAAAACAATTAGTCGTAATTGAGTTTTCTGTTAGATTGACAGGGCTGTGGGCCGTGAAACAAACGAAAATGGAGTAATAACAATTCCCAGTTAAAGCCGCATTTTGTGATGCCACTTACTGTGAGAAAACAACATTTAAAGTAAATCTCCCACAATTTCAAATGCGTCCTTTGTCATTTTGATCGGGCCTACCAATTGCGCCAGTTCGTACTTTCAACTACTCCATTGATCTATTGACGATCAGAACATATCCAGTGTCCTACAAACTCTCTGTTCAATGACCTGGTAGTCCATTATTGACTAAGTCTACGACTGGACCCAAATCAAACGGTTAGCTTGTGTGGAGGACGGGGGGCTGCATAACATCTTTGCTCTGTGTGAATGAGGCAAGAATGACAGAGGGAACCAAGAGACTCATTGCTAAATCAATCTATTGCATCGTCATCGTGAAATCTAGTTGAACACCGGAGTAAAGAATGGACTAGTACAGGTCCATCAAACGGAATGAGTAGTGACTGTATTAGTTATCCCGTGAAAACTAAAAGTTTGTCAGTCGGCATCCGTCACGAATGCAGTTTATGATTTCCCAAGTCTCTGGGTTATATAATGTAGTCACTAACGGACTACCTAAAGTATAAGCTACAGAAGAGATATGAAAGAGAAAGACTAGTGACAATCGGTTACACACTTAATAAAGGAACAAACGGTTTTGCAGAAAAAACAAGATCTCTCAAGCAATGATGACAGCTGTCGCCCTACAGTCGTTTGCTTTGTTTTTAACCCGGTTGGCACTGACCATTGGAAACAAGTACCTCACTAAAATCGCAGTAAATTTTCAACATATAACCAGGGGTAATGGGACAGAAAAGTAGTGGTAACACTAAACATGAAATAAATGAGGGCTCTAATAACCAAACGAAGAAGCCAACTCAAAAAACTACCGAATACTTAGATAAACGAGCGACTTTCGTGGACTAAGGACGAGTGACAATTACTGCCTTCTATGTTAGGTTGACTGCCGCCCTTATTTTGTCGAGGTTTATCGGTGCTGGAAGTGGGGTTGGCACTTGAGTGTGGAAAATCTATTCCTGTGAGTTTCAGGTGTAATAGCAAGATACTCAGTAAAGCCAGTGGAGCACAGGAAACAATGGACTTAGTAAAAACTTACTACGAAAAACAAGTAAAATAAAGTCACCCAAAAACTATTTGACATAACCGGTGTAAGCATCTGGGTGGGACACATGTAAGGCTAACCGAGTTTGTGAATGGTATAGGCGATTATCGAACTAAAGAGCAAATTCCATAAAAAACACTGCATGATATGGCTCGACATACGTACTCCAATGCGGTCTGCAGTTTTGGACAGAACAACGCCATCAACGTGATCGATATGACCTAAAGTAACCACGAAGTGAGAATCCCATGTCACTGTGCCGGAAATTCTGACCAGACAAGCATGATCGATTGCTCATAGAGAACTGGAGAAGCCTATTTCCATCATTTATTCACTGAAAGGGTGAAGCGAAACACCCAAATAAACAAGCTTCCGGCCCAGTAAGTATTAAAAATAGTGCACCGAAATTTTCAGTTACCATTGCAATATTGAACCTTTCGGTCCTGTAAACGTGAGTGGGGTTCACCATACTACTTTTTCCGTATGTCAGTTCCGTTAGTTCGTCATAACGTATACAAAGTGCATTTAACAGTTATCTTCTAGAAAAAAAATACACGACTGTTAACCCAAAAAAGTTTAAAGGGGGATCTTCAGCTTTGTCAAGAGAATTCCTATACGTCATCGATCAGAAGCTCCAGCTGTTCGTCCACTGAAGTGCACAAGACATGACCAGATGAGATACGGGTAGTCAATTGAATTGCACTACTTGAATTGTGGATTTGCGTTTCATCGACGCAGCAGACATTAATCACTAGCGAGCCCATTACAAGACTCCTGTTGACCAGCATTCGTGATAGTATGCACGTCAAAGGAGCCGAATTTCGAAGGCTAGCAGGGCTTTGGAAAAGGCGAACCACCAGCATACAGGTCATTTACGACTCTGTAACAACGAACGCCGCAAGTGTCCGGCAAGTTATCAGCGGGGGCATTACGGGAAGGCAAAGGGAGACAGGTTGAATAAAACAGAGGGAACTCTGAATCGAAGCATACTTTTCAATACTCACCCAGACCACTAAAATGGCCAGCGCTGTCTCGATTATTCTAAGCGACGACCGATGGATTACGGGGTTCTTCGTAGGCGCATAAATGATGGGAGATGGTGGACGGGTACCATTAGGAGTCCATACACTAGTCAGCAGAACGATTAAATTTCTCAATCAGAGCCCTTCGTTCTAGCAAGAACTTTTGCCAAAAGCAACGAGGAGCCCATCTGTTGGAACCCCTTAAGCCGCCGGCTCGAACGGGCTCAAACCGGAGGAACATAAAGTAACTTTGTCAGGCCTTTACCCACTGAGCCATGCTGTAAAGCTCATTGTCAAGGAGGCACGCAATCAATCGTACCACGTCAAGATGAAGTCTCACTACGACTAAAGACAGGGATGCTAATGCAAAGTACCGGGCAGCAAACAGACTTCGCTCATCGACTGTAGTTTAAAACACCCTGTAGTTCTCTAAGTATTACAGCTAGATTATTTTATCATCTCTCCGCGATCCAAGAAAACCAGTCAATGAGTGGCTGGAGATAGTTTGATGTATATGTCATTCCTTGAAAATTACCACTGAGCACATTGAGAAAACACAAGTTGGCGAACAAGCTCGTTTTCAGTGATTCGTACTCATGCCATTACATCACTATATATATCTTGACAAAATATTTTCACTATAGGAAGGATTGGATCAGTCAGATACAAATATGGATGAGGAAGGGATTTGTGGTGTTAATTGTTTTTTTTTCAAGGGTTTGTATTGGGACGGGGCTGGGCAAGGGAGTTGAAGGCGCACCATCACAATGTTTTTTGAGAACAAAGTGGAGAGACTGTGATAGACGATATGCGACATGGCTTCCGCAGTGCTCTAAGAGGCGACAACTTTTGGCCAAGACGCTGGATTGTTGACATCTGACTAATCCAATCCTTCCTATAGTGAAAATATTTTGTCAAGATATATATAGTGATGTAATGGCATGAGTACGAATCACTGAAAACGAGCTTGTTCGCCAACTTGTATATGTCATTCTCAAGCATTATCAATAAATTTCAGTAACAGACCGTTTAAAAGACTGCGGCTACAATTGCAGTTTGTACAGTTTGTAAGCGGCAAAAGGATAAATTGTCCCAAAAAAGTGCATGCGGAGAAACAAGGAAGTCGCAAGATGAAGGTACGGTGTTGGTGGTACTGATAAAATCTGGCAAGGGAATTGGTGAGATGAACGTGTAAAACGTGGGGTATTTATCGGAAACTATCTAAATAACAAGAAAATGGTCGGATAGTTTTAATGAATAAAGCAGGTACAAACCGTCGGGAAATAACGCAATCCATGAACTAGAACGCGCAACACTTTATTCCGGTGCGAACGTTTGGCGGTATTCCTCTCCAAGGGAGCACGGTTGCTGATAGGTGAATTCTGCTTAATACTCTTGGGCAGTAACGAAACAAATCACGTTTATCACCTAAAAAGTTCCCCTCCAAATACCACTGCCCACTTTGGTGGCAGGCGGCAGTTCCCTCTTCCGGCTTACTGCCACAACCGACCCGTTTATTCCATTGGCGGGTTTATATCACTCGAAGTATTAGGCTCATGGGCGATTGAAGTCGACCTTAAACAATATGATATATGTTGTTTAGGTTGCATGTATGCCCCAAGAGTGTCCCAGAAAACAGAAAGGCTCGAGAATGCTGGACTGTCAGTGAAACGGCCTTTGTTTGGACTGTTCATATCATACTGTCATGCGTATCAATGTGAAAGTTGTAACAAAACGAAAGTATATGCAACTAATGATACTACACATTCAAATAAGAAAATCAGTACAATAAAAAACGCCAGATCGAACGTAAAAATGGAAAACATAATCTGGTTGTCAATACTAAGCAAAGAATGTCTGATCCGGGGCCCGGATCAATACCCCTGATTTGGGTGTGCGCAAACAGCACATTACAGCTGAGTCATTCGTACGTACACCGAAGATAAACATGTGTGTACGAATGCACAGCAAATGGTTGCTTTTACATACCTTAGATATTGGTATTTAATTCGTAATTTTAATAACACAGCAGTGAGAACGGGAAATACAAGTTCTCGAACCGAAATTCACGTCAACAGTAGCAAAATCAAAGTCTAACTGGCAGGAGGGACCGCGGAAAAGAAAGTCCTCATATGTTTTTATTTGATAATCGGTACTGAATCAAATCAGCGACTTTAGACCACGATGTCTAAGTGATAATGGAAACTGAATACATAAATCTCGCTTGGGGAAGGACAAAGTTTTCATTTTTGAAGTCAGAGTTGAAGATAACTTCAACCTTAAAAGCAAAGCACGGCTATAATGAAACATCCAATGAATGGGCGCCGTCCCAATAAACGTAACTGTTATTATAAGGCCACAGTTACTTTTGCTCTGGTGCGATTACTTTCTATTATAACACCAACCGGCCCCGCGGGTTTGCAAAGAGTTGTGGCTACAGGACAAAAAGGGGTTTCTCCAGCTTCGTTTGAGGTTGAGTCTCTAACCCTTGCGCAAAAATACAGGACTCAAGGGCAATGGAAGTTGCTACGGACGAGCCGGCAACGCGTAAGGCGGTTCATCCAAATCTTCCGGCAACCGTGTCGGGTAAACAGAACAGAATTCCTTAATAGCTGTTGGATCAAACAGTAGACATCGTCCGTTCAATCTGCCTAAACAAATCGCATATCTTTCCATCGTCGGTTTTTGGACTTCAGCTACTCTCAAACTCGCTTAGATCTCGCATCAAGTGGTTTACGGGCGTGGGGCTGGTGATACATACCCAAGCCTAGTAGAGCCACATAAGAGAATTGCGTGGCTGATGAACGCCGAAGAGATGGAAAGTACCCCAAGGAACACAACAGCGACTCCCCTCACATTTCTGTGAAGCTATACACATCGAAAGGTGAGAAATTATACTTTCCACCTCTTCGGCGTTCATCAGCCGCGCAATTCTCTTACGTGGCTCTACTAGACTTAAAAGCATGCAAGGTGCCAATGGAACAACATATAAATAGAATTTTACAGAAAGTGGGAGAGAATAATAAAACACAAGAATCCAACTTTCTTTTTGTTTTCACCGCACATACTTGTGGATGTTTTTGGTTGTTTTCGATGTCTTTAAAGGATGCGGGTTCTACAGACACACCATACAACATTCGCACCACTGACCTCGGTTCTGAACCATATCTCAGCGTCTCCAGTCAACAACAGTCCTTATCTCTTGGGCCACAACCACGAGGGCGAGAAGCACCAACTAAGGCAAAGGCAAAACTAACTTCGTTATACCTTTACGAGAAATCATGGCCTGATTGCCACGTCGCTTCTTCTTGCAGACTTGGCCAGGACGTGCAAAATGAGCACGGAAAGGTGAATGATAAGCAGGCAGACCCAATAGTGTGCAAGCCACCGAAGACGCACCTCGTCAGTGCTCACCCGATATTCCCATCAGACATAAGCAATGCCTTAGAGACATTGGTGGTCAAAAGCAGAAAGTCACCGGACATCCTCAACCGGTCTCGCAACCGTAAAGAACACTAAGAACTATGATATTCTACACCCTTCTCTTGAGAGAAAGCCGGATGTCATGGTGGTGTAGTTCCGCGAAGTTTGCTCTGGCTTTCGCAGTTCGTGATGTGACCTCCTTCACGACACCTCAGCTAGGTGTAATCAGGCTCCCAAGGTACTTGGAGCTATTGACTACCTCTAACCGATCACCATCAAGGGTAAGTGCAGGCACGGGCTCCTACCAGTTTTCAAGAAGTACTCTGCATTTTGTAAGTGCCAAGCAGATACCGCATCTGAATACCTCAATCGCCAAGCGGTCCAGTGTGCGCTGAATTCCCCGTGGATCATCTGAATGCTATAGGTCCCTGGAAGGCGTTAAACTCAGCCGTCTAAAAGACTAGATAAAGCGTTTTGTAAAACCTTTTCTGCGACAAAGTTTACGAGAAATACCACACCACACTGGAAACTACAAAGGATGACGAAAGCCAGTCACAAGCCATAATCTGATTTGAGGTGTGACGGTACAGCCCTTTGAGGACCGACACATGCTTCTCATGCCCTTAATTTCTCAACCAACAGTGCTATAGTGCAGACCTAGCAGCAGAGTCAAAAGCTGTACGAATGTCTAAGAACATGATAATCGCTGGCCTGTGGAAAGTAAAACGGTGCTCTAAAAGCTGTGGGAGGATGAAGGGTTGATCGATGCATTCACGACAAGCGCTAAACTCAGCCTGTTCCATACGAATTTGCTCTTCACGCGTGTTATACAAACTCCGAAGAACGACGGACGAAAGCAGATTTGACGCTATCGAGCTTTGGTTAATACTCCTATGGTTGCCGAGGGGACTTACTCGGAGTGCCAGAACTATGAGAACAAGACTTGAAGTTCCCCGACAGGTACGAAACTTTGAATTCTGTTGAAAAACACTCAGGGAAACTGTGCCAATTACTTTGATCTCAGCGGGAAACATAATTTTAGAGGTCGTTTGCGATCTAGAATGCCGATGCCCAAAGAACGGAACGAATTTGCCCGTTTCTTTCGGATATCACTCGTTTTTATTAGTGTAATTAACAATACAAAATCGTACTTCCTTCTTCTCAATGACAAAGACAAATGGCTCAAATCACAAGTGGACTAGGCATCTGTACTGGAGGTTAGAATCCCAGCTTCGCTGGTCAATTTGATGTTGAGCAGCAATTTGCTCTCAGAGGGCTCATTACCACACCGTGTGAATATCCTATGTGGTCATGATTTCCGGCTCTCTCCGTTCTGCGAGTCTCTGAGCATATGGGGCAGGTTTCCATGGCACTCACGCATCATACACGTGAAAAAAAGACTGCAAACGTAGTTAATTACAAGACAATGTGCATCATCGCAGCACAACTGTTTCAGATAGTGCATTAATTTGCTTTTATTCACACCCTTGAAGCATGAGAGGAATACCTTATAGCTGGTAAGAAATAACCGGCAAAAATGGCTTGAGAATTTCGTGGCATAAGGCCACTAAAATAGACGTGGAGACGAATGGAGTACTTTGATGGGCTACAAAAGCGGCGAGAAACTGGTTAGATTATGATAAGCTCCATAAGCCAGCTAATAACACCAACGAGAAGCGATTGATTAGCAGGAGTCGTCTGCACTCTGTGGTTTGTCCCGCCGCCTTTCAACGCACCTAACTTTTAATGAATCTCTGCACAGCAATCAATGCCAGTCAAAATTGACTGGTGCAAACAGACAAAGACACGCAACGTGATGTGGTTTCCACATCGATCTGCACATGACGCGTAAAATTCGATCGCTGCAACGCGCATGAGTGGGATGTATCAGCTCCAAAATCAAATTGCATAAGCTTCACCATATCACACTAGTGGGAAGCAACCGTGCGGACAAACAAGCAGCAAGACCAGCCTGGAAAACTTCGGTCAGCTATCAACCTGGCCAACAGAGACAGCTTCGTCCATAGCATACGAGGAAAACAAACCAATGCCGCATCAGACTCGGTTCATAATTTTACGACTTTTAAAAGGGAGCCCGAGTATATCTTCATGCTACAATTAAATCTGATTTTGTTGCGGGGAGACGCATGAGTCGGCTGAAAGCTTTTTATCGCCTGTTTGTAGGGTAATCTGGGCAGATCATTTTGCACACGTTGATTATAGTGCGTATATTCAGTGTCTATATTCAGCACTTCTACATTACTCATTGTCTGCCGGGATCTCTGATTCGTCGGTGGGCTGTATACTACCCGGCTGCCTTAACCAAAGTAGGCGGTCCAGTTAGTAGGCCCTATGTTATATATATATATATATATATATATATATATATATATATATATATATAACACAAACTTGAAAACAAGCAGTGTCAACGCAACAACAAACAAATAGAATTATACAGAAAGTAGGCCTTATCTTGAGCAAATAGTTCAACCAAAAAGGAAGTGTCGTTATCTACTAGGAGTTAGTGACTGACTGCCGGTTTATACGCCCCTTGGATGGGATCGGATATCCAATGTGTTCGGTAAACCCGTCCACCACGTATACCAGTGAGTAGAGTGCTGCGTGCCTCGTAAGTTGCCCGCGGCTGGTTCGGAATCCGAGTTTCGCTATCGAATACCAGTCCACCCAATGGAGAAAGCTGGGTATAGAACTGTTAATCGCCAAACGTTATATTTAGCCAACTGTTCCGTTCAGTAATCATATCTGCAAAATTTCCCATGCAGGCTAGCATCAGTCAGATGGTTATCATCGGATTACATACATGTTTGTTCTAAAAAGTCCCTGTCATGAATAATTATGAGTTTGCGTACAGTAACTGATTCGAATTACTGATTGTTCACTTTTGCTAACAAAGTGATTTACGATAAAAAGGGTGAACTCCTAATCAAACCACGTAAAGGGAGATGCGTGTGGGGAAAATTCGAGTAAGATTCAGTTCGTGGACTGATTTTAAAAACGGAAACATTATAGGCTGTTGGGAAAAGACCAAGAGTTCCAGAGCTTTGCAGTCAGGGGAATAAAGAAAAAATGAAACAAGGAACTTCGAAATCTAGGGCTGAATACTTAATGAAGAGAGCCGGCCGTCTGAATACGAGAAGAACGAGTGGAAGTTGTGCGAAGGAGAACTGCCGGAGTGAGTTATGAAGAACAAAACAAAAGCGATAGAAAAGACAATGAAGCAACTAGTCGGCGATAAGCAAGTGATTGCATAGTTGAGGTTAGAGGGGGCTGAATGGTCGACCGAACGACCTCTCACTGAACCCGATCAAGAAGAAAACGAGCGATAGACAAAGCATCGCCCCACACAACTGCAGTATTCAAGTGAGGTTCATATAAAAGGAAGTAGACCGGCTTAGAAAAGCGTCTGCAGCGGAACGGAAAACCAACTTTGCGCGCAGCACGAGAGGAAAGTGTTAACAGAGTGAGATCAACGAAGGGAATTTACGGAGAAGCCCAGCAGTGAAAGTAACTCAGCGGAATGCAGAGAATTCGAGTCAGAATTTCACTGGCGAAAATAACGATGTGAGTGAAACAGAAAGGAGAGAAGTTTTAGAATGACTGAAACAAACAGGGCTGTAAACCCCAAACAGAGATTCGTCCGAGATCAGAAACAAGTGATGTACAAAGAACAGTACGGTCCTGATCGATGTTATCAGTGACTCGGCGAGTGGTAGAGTAGGAAAGAGAACAATCGAGAGTGACATCATCGAGAAAATGGTGAAGACAGTTGATGCAAGAAGGCCATTTATAAGTAGAAGGGAAAGGGTGGGTGCAAGTATTAGCGCTGACTGACAGTAAGCAAAGAGAAGCGGACCGGTAGTCGTTATGCAAGGTTGTGCTTCATTATACCTGAAATCGATTAACAGGATTCGACCGGCCTCTGTGACTTTTGGTCCCCTATGGCGTAGCAATACAACATTGACACATGGACTCGTACATTTTCAACTTTGAAATATGGCAGAGGCTATAGATCCTCTATCTGAATTGCAAGAAATTCCCAAGGAACAAGATTTTTGAATTCGGAAACATCATGCTTTACTAAACTGGAGGAGAGCATGCTTTCGAGTCCGAATCCAGGTACCAAGTACAGCAGAAGCCACCGCAAACAAGATAAAAATTGAATGAAGTGAATTTCTATTTGCTGAACAAGCAGCAAGGAACTAACCGCGAAATTTCTTCAGAGTACTGGTTTCCCGCTTGCCAGTGAAATAGCTAGGGACAGGAGCGTGACATAATAAACGTGATTTGCCACCACATAAGTCAAGTGTCGCTTACCTTGTTTTACATACTTAACATATCTGGTAAATTTTGCTTTTCTAGGGCAACATTGAAGCAAACAGCATCCAGCTTTATTATAACAATAATAACGTAGGACAAACAAGTACAGTGCAGATTCGTTAATTGTTCTACTTCGAATCAAGAAGGGTATCTACGACAGTGCAAAACGACGAACACCAAACATCCTTTCACAGCAGTGTATGTAGCTACAACATCGGCTGCAATACATGCTCGAAGCCTCCGAGGTACAAGATAATTTTACAGAACCAACAGCAGTCTGCACTTGCATTTTCCCTTGCGGAGAATATTGTCAATACACCATTTATGACAAAACACCAACCCTTCGAAAACAAATTTCGAATCAGGTGAGGCGTGAATATTTTTCCTCCGAAATTTCAGCGGTAAAATCGGTGCTCCGTTTCGGCCTAGAAACATTCGCACACTACTGTTTGAGTGCTAAGTGACGTGATTTCAGTGCTCGTCGGGATCGCTCTGAGCATAACAATCGAGCTTGGACTGTTAGACTGGATGCCAATCGACAATAGCATGCGTGCAGTTTGATCGCATAGTTCCGCACCTGTCAACAGCAATCCATTGCGGCATCATTATCTGTTTGTCGTATCTGTGTATGCGCCCACAGACTGTAGCTCTCCTGAGACCAAAGATATCCTCCCAGGACATGACCTAACTAATCCGAGATGTGCCTTCAGCGGACGTTGTGATTGGTGTTGGTGATTTCAACGCCCAGGTACTTAGTAGAGAGCGGCCCGCAAACTGGAGATTGATTTGCTGTCCTAGCTGATCATACAACAGCGGTCGCGCAACTCAGACTCTTTCTGGCTGGCGCAAACAGTTTCCACGAAAGACGACACCCGGTCACCTGGTGTTCCGTTTTGCCTCTGCAGCATTCGAACCAGATCGACCGCGTTGTCATCAGTCACCGGTAGCGTGGTTCAACCGATTATTGTCGGTCATTTGGGTTTACACCGGTGGGTTCCCGTCGCTCCCTGGTCCGTGCTCGCGTCTGTCTGCATCCAGTCCGTGGTACCACCTAAAAAAATCACTTATCATGATGGATAATCACCAACATAACTTCCAGTTGGAGCCTTCTACGCGGTTCTTATCATTAAGAAAGTTTGACGATTTGACCGAACATTGGGAGCAGATAGATGTCCTGAAGGCAACTGTGGACGTCACACTGAGCCCCAGACCACGCATCAACATCAGTAGGTTTGTTGGATACAGGCAAGACAGACTAGAATGTCACATACGAGATATGCACACCCTAAGACGTCAGCCAATCAGGAGCATGAGAAGTGACACCAAGCGGTGATGGGGAGTGGAGAATGCTGTGACGTAGGCAATAATCACAGCCTCTATTGACTGATTATACGCACTGGTGGAAGAAAACCGAATCTGAGGCGAATTCGACAACACACCGGCTGACTCTTAGCAGCATCGTTTAGAACGTTAGGAAGAGTATTCCAAGGAGTTTTTTAGATGACCCAGTTCGATAACGGAGCTCCCATTTACATTTGGAAATGAAGACAATGCCGGCAGATACCAACCGCCTATTAGAAATGGTTTCCCAAACGGTATGTGTTCGCATCGGATTAAACAAAACTCGGTATTAATCTAGGCAAAAAAGGATTCATAAAGACCGATGCAAATAGGTGGTTGCATCGTATTACAAGAAAGATGACGGATCTTGTAAAAACCACGGAAGAACTAACTTGATGAGCATTCAATTTTAATTGCTCGCGGGCAGTCTCACGGTAGTATGAACAACTTCAGAACCGTCCCCAACGCCTCCTACTTATCCAATGGGAGTCTAAAAGATGATAGATGATGCCAGCCAGAGGCATCACCGGGTAGGGATTAGAGTAGAAATCAGCGATGATGATGGTGTGTAAGCAATCTACTGGACCTCATACTAAATAACAATATCGAAAAGACGAACTGTTGACAATGGATTAATGGTTGCGCAGCACCAGATGTTCGTCGATTTAATCCGTCTCAGGTAAAGGACCAGAGTAGTCCAGTCACAAGGGCATTATCTAAAAGGGTGGAATTTTATCGGTTCAATTTTGACCTGCGGCCTCGATCCCTGGGTACAAAAAGCGTAAATGGACTTTCTATTCTATTTAAATGACCAAATAGGATGAAAACACCCTATTCTAAAATAACAACCAGCACTTCTACTGTGCCTGAATGCAAGCTGATATGAAGTCCATGTATACACACACTGAACAGAAGAAACGAAAATTTGTGGTTTCGGTGCACAACCACAACAGAAACCAATTTACATAATGTCATTTGAAAGTGAAACCTTGTCAACTAATTCATTCTTGGCAGTATAAAGCATAAAATCAACACTCGCCTTTTGCTCAAAAACGGATTCCATTTCGGCTTCCATTTTGCGCATTTTCGCCTCATGCTCTTTCTTCTCTGCCTCCATCAGAGACATCGGATCTTTGCCATCCCGTGTCTGGAAGTGACTTTCCTGAGCGATTCCGGACAGCTTGGCCGTTCGGTAGTTTTCATAGTGCACGTTATGGGTAACATCCCGAAGCTCCTGTGTGATAAGACGGATGGATACAACGGCAAAAAAGACCATAGTTAGCTAAAAAAGCCCAAATAAAATCCATTATGTTGGACAATCTATACATCCGTATACATAAGAATTTCGTCGTAATGAAATTTACCACAGGCGATCTACGACGTTTAGAAATGAATACTATTTGTTACAAAGAAGTGATTTCGCTGAAATGTCAGATTTTCGATCAACAGAACCAATTAAAACGAACGTAAATATGCCCGGAGGAAATTTGCAATTAACGCAAAATTCGGCGAAAAAAGCTCTCGGTCAGATCACATCACGGAAGTCTTGGCCAAAGAGCAACAGTTTAGTACAGTTCAGTTTGGAGAACCAGTAACCTTGCACCAAGGTGTTCTGGTTGTGGTTGCTACGTTACAGCATCATCTGCCCAAACAGAAAAGGAACGAAGAATAATGAAAGATCGACTGCAGAATGGTAAATCGAAGAAAGGTTTCCAATGCAAGAACGCCACTGCCTGAAGCACCGATTCATACTACCTATTGTCTCCAACCATCGCTTCGGGCGATCTCGTGAACTCCAACCCGGTAATCTACACGAGCCGGTCCACTGGTTAAAGCTTACATGCTCTTAATCCATATCACAAAATGACCACCCAAACTATTAACTGCTTCAAAGAAAAGCGTACAGCAAGGCAAACGTTCTGTGGACGTGCGCAAAATATGTACCAACCACCTCAGCAACACCTTAGAAATTCGTCTCGATCCTCCACCAGTTGTGGCATTATACCTCCCATGGACTTAAGGATTATGGTCAGGTCCCATCACCATTTTCTGTCTCCAGGTAAGTAAAGTAGGGTTGATGTGCATTCCTATTTACTCTAAACTTTCTCCTAGACGACGTGTTACAGTATAACTTGCTTGATCTGTGTCATGGTCGGTGACCACTCCAGTGTTTTTAATACTACAAATTTTAATTCTGTTGTTACTCTTCTAAAAGAACCTATGATTTTCCGAGTATTTCGAAATCGACGTTATTCTAAGCACTGCGCGATTAAAAGTTCTTATATGGACGCAAAATGATTCATGAAAACTTGCTCTCTGATTATCTGTTACACTTATCAACCAAGGCCACCCCACAAAACTATATAAACGATTGAGCTCACTTGACTTCTGATTTGTACTGCTGGGTAACCAATGAACGCGCGGTAGTGTTCTGTGTTCGTCTTCTCTTTCTCGCAAGCGGGTTGGGCTAGCCGTTCGAATTCCGCGCTCCTTTTTCTGTGCGAATGCTCACTCAAGGAGGCAGCCGGTTCGGTCCATTTCATTGTGCGACTATGGGGCTTGAAGACTCGAACCCGATTCATTGTCTCCAACCTCAGTGTGTGTTCTTGTCCTGCTGGACCGCAGGCTGCGCTCCTGTGCTATCGTGCGACGCCTAGTGCTTCAGCGTTGTGTATAAATCAGTCCAACTAGGCAAAATAACAGTCTGTCAAAATGCGAAGTTTAACTCCTTTTCGAGAATGACCCGAAACCGCTGGCAACTGTACAAGTTGTAGATTGACCAGCATACATACGGTATGGCTATTTATACCCACAAACTCGAAAGCAATCATACTTGCACCCACTTTTTGTGGACTACAGCTTCAAACAAATTGCAAGTTTCATTACACAGATAATTTCAATGATGATGCGAACTAGACTGATTTTAGCTACTCTGTTATGTTTGAAGTGCCATCCTACACTGTAAAAGAGTGAAGTTTGTGAAAACAATAGTGCTGAGTACACGAGCCAACGATTAAGAATCTTGAGCACACCGCACACAGGATACTTAGTAGCTCCTCCTGTTTGATTTCGATCAATTTCGGCCGCGAATAGATGAATGTGCGAGATGACAGTTAAAATCAGAGCAGTGTCACGAGGATAGCAGCCATCAAAAGTGAACGTGCGTGAAATAGAACAAGAGGTAAATAATAACCTTATAATTTGGTAGGCTGCCTCATATGCTTAAGTTAACGACAATGAGCACAGGCTGTTTCGTTCGTAACTCGGAAAAACACTGGAACACGGTTGCATCTTTTCACACTAAAAGAGACGCATCTAATTATTCCTTGTGAAATTCACATTCTTGAGTTTTGGGTAAGAGGGTATTTTCAAGTTTTTTTTTAACAGCGTGGAAATCTTGTGATCTTGCATTAAATGGCAGATAACCTGACGAAACATTTGGGCATGATGCGTCAGTTGCAGACGGCGGCGAGACCAATACCGAAAACATCATGTCATTTGGATTGTGACGATGTCCATGGACACGACATTTACGTAACTAATAGCAACGGCTGATCAGAAAACACGTTACCAATTAATTTATGGGCAAATTACAAGCCGACATTATGAAACAATGTGTGACAATTTATTGGCAAGGTGGATTTCGAAGCTGATTATCAACTTTGGACAAGAGAATGCATTCCTACTCTCTCCGAAGCTGGTATGTGCACCTATATCCATCAGTTTGCCGTCTTCCGGCGACTTATGCATCTTGATTTACTAGGCGGAGATTTTTAAATTAGGTGGTTGAAAATTCAATTTTCTTCTTTTAACCATGATCTGTGCATCGTTTACCAATTTCCAACAACATTCACATTGTTTTTTGAATTATCTTAAAACATAGTGACAATGAATTAAACAGAATCCAGTGTAAAATTACCACTTCTGGTGATTTTATCGTTCGCAACAAGGATGTGTTGCTGTACTCACCGGACACATCGACTATAGGACATGAGGCCGCGGATTTCGCTGCAGTCAGTAGCCTTTTTTTAAATACTTGGCCTCCCCACACGCAGCCCCGTTCGCATTGGCAACCGCTCACACAATCCTGACTATATTCTCCGATCCATTCCATCTTGCTTTTCCAAAATTACTTCCTTGCCTCTGTCTTAGGAACATCGCCTCCTTACATTTTCCCAATGCCCAACTCTAAACGCCCTTCGGACCAGAGGTTCTGTTGACTGAGACCGTTTTCGTGACTTTTTGGCCAACTCAGTAAAAGTGTGTAAATATATGTCTCGCCGATCGCACTTTCGGAAAAATTCGTTCCAGAGAAAAGGTGGAAGCAGTGGCTTACCACAAAGAAACTTACTTATTCTACTTATATCAAAACTGATGTACACATCTACAACATTCCACGTATGTGGCAAACGCCACTTGCAACCGTCCCCGCACACGTTGGAAGTAGTCAGTCAATAACTAAAACAAGGGAAACGACAGCGCACTATCGACGTTGGTCTCCTGCGATGCTTCCCCTGAATATTTACTGACGCCCTATCTTGGGAATTGACAATTTAGTGTGGTGCTTTCTGGTGACAGACTTGAAACAGAACAGCACAAGGCATTAACGGTCCAAGGTCAAGCTGACACTAGTGATTGGTTCGATGAGCATTTGGTTCCCTTCCACAAAGTTAAATCACCGATATGCTAGCCGGAATTATTGAATTACAGATGTACATCTAAAACACTTGCAGAGGCTAACTTTAGACACCGAACGAAATGGCGGATTGGTGAACTGTATATATGTGTGGACGGTCTGAATCGAGTGTGGATTCGAAATTACTGACCAAGTAATCAGCTGAAAGCTAGTAAGCGACCGCAGAACCAATGTTTCTCAAGCTCCTACGCACGACCGGGCGGCACATAGGTACACGGCTAAGGTGAGTAAAACAAATCCGATTTTATAGTCACGTTTGATTATGAATTAGCGCGTCCTGGTTAATTAATTGGTAACCAACGAAACTAAATCAAAAGCGGATGGGTAAATTGGTGCGGAAAGAGTTCGGCCGACGAAAGCAGCGCAGTCCTAATAAATGTACCTCTAAGAGAGTCGGTGGAACTGTAGCATAACACCGTTGTGATACGATCAGCTCAGCCGGGGAATGCACATTAGAAAGGATAACAGATAATGACACGAACAAATTCGCTCAAACTGATAGGGAACTTTCAAGGGAAAGAAAACAGTAGATTCGGAACCAGTGAACGAATCACAGTAGAAAACGCGCTATACATGATCGGGATTTGTCAAACAGATTGGAGGGCAGACGATCACTGATTGCTAGCAATCAAGCAGGACCAGCAACGAAATGCCACGGATAACTGGACAGCTGGACGCAACAACAGAAAACACGCAGTGGTTGAATAAACATTATATCTATGCGCAGATATTCAGTGATCAGTGACAGACAGATGGGACAATAAACAGTGTGTGTGTGTGTGTGTGTTTGCGTAAGTGACTGTCCATGCAGGCACCAAATGTGAATCGTTAATGGTGGTTGGGACAAAACAAGTGCCGTGGTGTACGCGATTATCCGAAGCAGGTAATGGCTGGAAGATGGCCCGAGGTGGCCAGTCGATGTCATGGAAAAAAAGTAGGGAAACCTTAATCAATGGAGTTGCTCGTGTACGTGCAGCTGGACTACAGCGTTGGGGTCCGCGAAAGCCCCAAATGAGACCTGCCGAAGTCGCTCGATTCTCGCGCTCAGAGCGATCCCGTTGTAAGTATGATCACGAGCGCTGAAAACAGGATCACCTACCACGCGAAGAATAAAGCGAGAGATTATATCTGGGATACGAACAGTGATTATGGAAGTGGGGTCCAGTGTGTGCATCTCGGAGAAGTAGGATAGGTTTATCTTAAAGGTTTCAAGGTTAGCTTGTTGCCCTATCTGGTAATGTGCGAAAGCTGAAAGCAGCTAAGTGAAAGGAGCGGTTACAGTCGATCAGTCTATTTGATAAATATCCCGCCGCCCCCAGTCCGCGGGGTCTGAAATTATCCGTGATACCCCTCAAGAGACTTTCGCTAGAGGGGCGGAATTTAGGGATTATTCTCGCGGAAGGGTCACTGGAAGAGTTTAGGCCAAAGATACCAGTTTGCCGGCGGTGGCCAAGCGGTTGAGGTCGTGGCGTTTGGACGTGAAGGTCACGGGTTCGAATCCTTCCACCGCCGGTCAACTTGCCCACTTGGCAGCCCTGCGTTGGCTGCGGCCCTCTTCCTGAAAAATGATGTGCACTGATGTCATTAATAAGGGGAGTAAAAGATAAAATTTTCCTCTGGAAACCCCAACCGAAATCCCGACGTCCAAGATAACGGAGAGTTGATCTGGAACGGAAACGACCGATGCATCCGTAAGGATATTCCTCAGGGCTGACATGTAAGATATCGCTGTTGTTTTTGTGCCCATCAGTTTTCTTCTGTGCTGTTGGTTTAAATCCTTTGATCAGCCGTCCAAATAAGACACGTAAAACGAGAAGGGAGAGCATCCATTGGGCTGGGGGTGCCTAGATGAGGCGGATGGTAATAGCTCACTGAAGTGCGATGACTGCCTCGAGATGAGCCCCAATTACCCGAGTCTTAAGTCCATTTAGCGGTTTTTGACCGGTAACTTGTTTCTCCCCGCCTTTGTTCGCCGAAATTTTTATTCAGGGGGTAATCAGTTGTTGCCCACGCAACTGATTCAGTAAGGATGAATTTCGTCTAGGCTTGGGAAAGCCATCCTGCACAACTGCTTCGGTTGCGGAGGCATGCAAGCCATCACATTTCGTCAAGGAGTAGGCTAGTCGTGATGGCACCAATACAGTACCACAGGGTAGATGAAAAAATCAACTCGCAATGTGAGGTAATGAGTTACCTGGTCAAAATAGAACAGACCAAGCAGATAACAGTTACCGACGGTTAGTAATGCAAGCCAACTTCTGCACGGTAACACAACCACTGCCTAAATCCATATTTACCTGTCAGGTAAACGCTTATACACAAAATGTGGTCAAACTCTAAATCCTTGGTATTACGTGAATTAGGAAAACGTAAGCAAGCTACAGAGTAGATAGGCAAACCTTGGCAACGGGAAAGTTCTCTGTATTTTAACCAAGCTACTCTGAAGTAGGCAGCGGAGTAGTGCTTCAACTCAGACCGCAAGAGATCATGATAGAAAATATACTAAAAGCATTTATATTGATCACGATTAACACCCCATATACACAATGCACAACTTATTACCTAGCACGTAGCCCATTTTCATTGCATGTTTCACTAGAAATTTCGTCGGGAACTTCAGTCGGCCTCAGAAACGATGATGTCTCCGGTGCAAGTCTTACTCGTTCTCTGGAGTCCTCATTTCTCCAGCTTCCAGATCTAACCGAACTTGATTTTGCCGACTAATGCACTATCACGTTTTCAATGTCCCTATCAAGCTGGAAATATTCATCATGGGAAGGCTGATGAGTGCAGCACAACAAGCGTATTTAACCTACACACTGGAGATCTCAACCACTGATATCTGGCACTCAAGGGACTCGAGCATTCTTTTTCAGTTCTCTGAAGTTTACCTTACACCTTTCTGAAGACGCTGAGACCACAGTTTCTGACCTTGCCCGTGTACGTGTGGCCGTCAGTGAGGGTCGAGGCTACGTTGCTTAACTGGATCCCAGTCAACATTCGGCTGTGCGCAGTAAGACTGAAAGGCTCGGCCAAAGTGGGGAGTGATGGCTGACATAGACCCAATCCGTTTGTTGTCACGATGCGCGCACCTACAGAGTGCAGCTAAGATCCAATCAAAGGTACTTCTCACCAAAATTCGTGTGGCCTCTTAAGTAAGGCGAACAGTGTCTATATCCTGTTCTTAGCACAAGGCATGCGTACCAGAATACGTGGTCCGTCCTCCAAAGAGATGCATCTGGCCCTTTTGGTCGCAAGTCCTGCCGTTCTGAAAACGGAGAACGATCGCTGGTCCCGTATTCACATCATCGACGGTTCCGCGTCGGTGCGAAACTAAGACCTCCGAATAATCGGAATGCTGCTTGGCGTCAGATCTTTTCCAATTAGTAGTGAGCCAAGCCCGACCATACAGCCACAAGCCAAAGACGGTGGAGTTGGGTACGAGATTAGCGTTTGTACTGGAGCATTCTTCTTGAATTAAAAAATGAGCTGACCTGCGCTAAACTGTTCATTTGTTTCGGAGGCACACTGTTTTGGCGATAAGCTTGCTGGCCCCAGCCGCCTTCAAAGTTTTCGAAACGCGCTATTTGATAAGCTAGAACTGAACCCATACGATGCTATCGATCGACATTAACCAGATTAAAAAACCCCTGTTTGGCCAGCTCAGTGGGTCGTGACCCTGACCGTTGTGTCGAGTCACGTTGATTTCTGCTGAGTTTCTGCGAGTTTTGACGCATGTCAGCCTACGCTGGCGTGCGTCGAAAATCACAGCTTGCAACGAGACGCAAACTCAGCCCAATTTTATGCAAGAATCGCGAAGTCTACTGGTCCCAACAAGCATCAGGAATGGAACGCGTTGTCTCCATGGGAAACTACTCCAGGCTGGTCTGTCTCATCTAGTGAGAAAGAAACGGGGGTGCGCGAAATTATCTAAGAAGCTTACAGTTTTCCTATCCATAACCAGGAATATAGAGTTGTGCACTAGGCGAACTTTAAGGCCTAGTTTAGATGGCCTTTGGAGCCATCCTCTCACACATGTCCCGTGGTCTGCTCTGGCAGATTCTTTTGAATTGGGGGTCTACAGGGAAATTCAAGTCCTACGACTTCACAAAGGACATGGTTGTATTCGCGAACTTACAATTCCTGTGGTGTCCATGAGATGAGGCTTTCTTTCAGGGGCAAGGCGCACAAAAGGTACGACTCGCATTGTTCTACTTCATAACTGCAAGTCTCTCTCCCCCGGCGGCTTTCTGTATTCTTACTCTTACTTCAGTAGGGCTATTTTTATGAGAAAGGAGCCGACTTCAATGGTGTAAACCCACCGATATGTTTGATTCTGGTGGGAACTTCAAATGAACAACGATGAAGATAATCGCTTTACATCGGCAATAATGGCTTAGATACATTTTGTATCCGCCCACCGTTTGCATTTTCGTGCTCCATTCCCACGGGCCGCAAGAGACTGGAAGAAACGGTGCGCTGATCAGACTTTGGTCCAAAATAGGGGCGTGAAAAAGTTAGTATCGCATCAGTTGGTACTTACTGTCTTCCTGGTTGGGACCCAAGAGATGAAGACTATTGCTGGTTACAGGGGCCGAGAGAGGTGACTAAAAATCGAACTCAGTTTGAATTCTTGTATGCCGTCGAAAATAACACCAGAACGTGAGAAATATCAAAATATGAAATGCAAAAAGAAGAACAAGCTTTTGATCACTACTTAGTGAACTTCTCTAGCGTTTGCTTTTTCTCGCTGTTGCTGCGTTGGCATCTTGTTTAGTTTTAAGCCGGTGAAAAAAAATGGATGAAATAGATGTTAACCCAGTCGTGTCGCAATACATCTTATTACAGCAACAAATGCAACTAAACTGGAGAGAAGCAACTTCCCGGTCTGACGTTACGTGAAAATTCTTAACCTTAACAGAAGATGATAGGTGCACTTAGTCATAACTGCTGTCTAGTGAGCAATTTTGACCAATGAGATAAGTCATATGCGGAAACGTTTATTATGAATGCACAGCTTAATCAGCTAAGGAACTGCTACGTCATTTTTAGCAAACTGCTCAAAAACACAACTGTTGCGGATGGAATATATTCACAGTGACTGCACTTGAGTGTTAAAGTCTTTGAAACATGATTATAATATAAAAGGGTGATTTTAGCGGCAGCAACAGGGTTGAGGGCAGAGCACTGCATCAAGAAGCTCGACTTGAGCAGATTATAAATTAGAATAGACTAAGGTAGTTGAGGACAGCATTATGCATACCCACAAATCGACCCTTCATGACACGTTGTTTTCCGAAACATATTGGTTGAAACATTGATCCAGATGATCCATGAAATGGGAAAAAGAAATGAAAACCGTCCCTAGTAGATCCGGTTATATCATCCGGCTGAGGTCCACAAGATCTATACCATGATTAGAGACATTAGCAAACATGGCCAAATTCGCAGTCACTGATAAACTTGTATCCGACATGAGCTCTTGTATTAACTGTCTTAATTTTGCTTATCTAGTGTGCATCTCACCTCTAAGTAGGCGATACAGTGAAACAGCAACCACCTATATGAAGTTATAGGTTGTCAAAGCCAAGATGAGCTGAATGTGTCTGTATGAAACCTGGGATTCAGACGGAACTTTATTTAAGGATAGTAAGGCAGTTTGTACCCAAATTCCCCAAGAGAGTCGGGGGTGGGCCTCTCAAGGCTCGAGTTAGGTACTCGCCCTGAACGTATCTAGAAATACTCCGAAATGACTAGGGTCTCAAATAGGCTCTGTTGAGGAAGTTGCGCGCACTGACTTTTCGGTGTGGTATTCTCACTAAGGTCAGAGGACGAAGGCGAATGGCCGACCTCCGTAATAGGGTTGACTGGTCGTCTATGGGACCGGATAAACCCTGATTCCAAATCAACTAAGGGCGACGTACGAGGCATACTCACCAACGGCTATGGTAGAAGGGTGTACTGTGAACCTAGGAAGTTTAGCCACAACCGAAGAACGTATGAACTGAGCAATTAGCCATCGCTTACCATTGGATTACGTGACCCGCAGATCATCCTACTTCCTTATAAGTTAGATCATTTGTTTAGAGAGGTAGGGTTCCTTAAGTCAACCCTCTACTTTGGTTTAGGCAACCGGGTAGTATGAAGCTCACAGAGGAATCACGGAGCCCGGTGGACAGCCAAAGATGTGAAGATGGATAATGAAAGAACTGCCAAGATGGACTCTGCACATTCTTTTTGTTTCCCATGGCACATGACCTGCATTCAGATTTGTACAATATATATATATATATATATGTACTAGATGCATACAGAATAAATATAATATATAAGGAAATTTGAGATAAGGCAAAAAAAGCCATCGCCAAACATTCTGCTGAGTTTTCCTACGTTGTTTGTTTTTCACTGCGTTGCTCCTAGCCTCATTCTAAATTGAACTACCATGTTTTACGTGTGACTGAGAAAATTAAAAGAAATGCTTGGATCTCGCAACCTGTTTTCTATCGGTCCTATTCAAATTAATTAAGAGGACCAACTGTTTCGAATAACCAGAGAAGTTGTACTGACAAAAATTGCATTCGCTGTTAACTTTCCACCGATTTAATATAAGAGGACTGGCATTCCAAGAACAATCGGCTCCATAATATATCCGCAAGAAAGACTGGAGCAAATCGATGACATTGCCATTTGGTAGCCCTTTCAATTCCGAATTTTGCAAAAAATTAAAGGCAAGATATAAACCAATAGGATGTGAAATAACACAGGCAGACTTCGCTACCCAATCTGAATACGAACAGAACTTATTGGTTGGGAGCTAAATTCCATCCGAGAGCTACAGATAAAAAGCAACAAAGAGTTAAAGTGAACGAAGAAACATCCCAAATATTGATGTAAATGCAAGTAATTCAGGAAAAAGCGTTAACTTCGATTCAACCCGTATTTTGATTTTTGACAGTTTGCCCCGAGGAAACTTCGAAATGAACGAATAAACGATAAGGTCTAACTCGTCAGCAATTATTAGAGAAATGAACCTTATAAATTTGCGCAACTAAGACGACCAAATGAAAGTGATAAAATTCGTTCTGATACTGGCCGGTGGCAGTCAAGCGGATGAGGTCGTGGCATTTGGACGTGAAGGTCGCGGGTTCGAAGCCTCCCACCGCCGGTCAACTTGCCCACTCGGCAGCCCTTTGTTGGCCGCGTCCCGCTTTCTGAGAAACGATGTACACTGTTATTTCATTAAAAAAGTGAAAAAATGATACTTACTTGCATGAAAGCGGTGAGCAGTAAATAACGAAGAGCGGCGAAGTCATTGTGCTCCATGTTTTCAACCTCGACCACACCCCATGGATAGGATCGAGCGCGGACACGGATTCCACCATCACCTACAATAAGCGTGTTCGCTCCAACAACCGCAAAAGGAGCACGATCACGAAGACGCTTCAATTTAAGTAATTCTTCTTCGTTCCCACGGTCTAGAATAAATCATGGTAAGACAACTGTTGATCGTTGCTCAAGGACGACGATGTTACTGTTGTGATTCTCATTTCTTACTTTCTCATCCGAAACAAGTGAGATCCTGGACGAAGCTAAAGCAATCAACTAAATAATTAACCAAACTGAACTAACACCACCAAAAGTATAATTACTATGGACTACCTTGACTGCTATTTTCTCATTTTTAAATGCGTGGCTCGACGACGACGTTTACATTGAAAGGTACTACAACGCCAGATAGGTATACATAAACATAACAGACTGACGTTTCTAATCATTATGGACGTTATTGTATACTATTTCTCTGCACGCCTTAAGGTTTTACAACCACGCTATGACCGCAACACACTTCAAACGTTCAGAACACACTCCACCGGTTTGCAAAGAAATAGAAGAGGATCTTTTGATACAAAATGAGAACTAATATTCGTCACAATATTTCGCATTACGAGTATTTACGATTCTCAAACCGTCCGTAATCCTGAGTTTAAATTTTGGATGAAACTGAATCACAACAGGCTTTGTGTTTGCTGACGTTGGCGTTCAGATCGCAAACGATTCACTATTAGCAGGCGTGATAAAATCAGCGCGTGGGAAATGACCCTGATGGTTTTTATATTAATCTTACTCCACATCTAATCTCGACCTTCGAAAGAATGGAAAGTTACCATGACCACAACCTCGAACTGGGAAAGGTACTGAAGTGTCGGATTGGTTCCGTTGTGTAAGCATTGATGTAGGTTGGTACACTCAATGAGCTTCGATGTAGGTTGCATTTTTTATTTTAGTACTTTTTAGGATGGTCAGATAACCCCTTCGAAGATCGTTTTCCCAGCACATGGTACGTTACTAATTTTCGCAATATGACCTTGAAGAGCTCAGACTTCCTTCTGGCTTCAGAAATTGAACACTAACTTGCCCCATTCACTTCTAGTTCAGAAACCTTCAAAACTCATCTAACCGTCTTTACCATCAGCGATGCCGATTCATCGCAGCTTTCCATGTGGTTCGCCAAGAACTCGATGTCCTCGCAACGAACTAGTACGAACTGAATTCAATAAAGCTTTTGCTCAACTTCCAGAGTTACTTGACTTTCTTGCACTCTAGTAGATTACACAAGTGATCCGAATAGATTTTCCTGTTGCCTGCATTTAGTGACTCGTAGCAAACTTCCAGAAACTCTTGAATGCTGTGTATTCGATTGGTTCAGAATATGAACCATGTATACACTGAACGCATTCGCCCTAATCCTAGTGCATGGATAAAAAGTAACAGGGACTACCTCAGGGTAGATCCGCATGCTACTGGGAGCGTCAATGGGCTGTAGATAAGGGAACGGCATTCAGACAGTTAATCAAGAATAAGATAAGTCGAAGTTAACTGAATAGATGGCCGCGGACAAGCATCGGAAATGCCGAGAACATGGTAGGTTTTCACCCGGCAAACGTTCCCCCTAAAAATACCACAAGGGCCCACCGGTGGCCCCGTGACGTGGCGAAGTTGGAACACCAACTAACTAACGCCATTGCTCCTTATCGTATTCCAATAACCCGGGAAAATTTTCCAGGAGAGCCGCATGAATCGACCAACTGGTCACCGGATCGTCTGTAATTATGCCGATGCCTCGCAGAAAGCGTCTGGTTGTGCAAAGGTTAAAAGTGCATCCTAGAATAAAAGGCCTACTCTGGACCAGGCGACCTAGTAACACAACAACCCACAACGCATGCTATAAAACAATATTCTTCGGACGGACGGTTCTTGCTCTCCACTCATTTACAAAAGCAACCTTCCACCATACACAACTGTTTGTTCCTCTATCTTGTCCAGGCGCGTCCATTGAATGCCTGCGCTGCAATTCTGTTTTCTGGCGGGATTTTCGGTCGCATTATGGATTCCGTTCGCTGCTACAATCGGTCGGAATTATTGCTATTTAAAAACCCTACCGGTTCTTATCCTGGACCAGGATCATGCCTCAAAGATATTCTAGTCTATCCAGAAGAAGCACTGGTTTTGGCTGGCAACCGATTCTTAAATGCGCAACTTTGGCCAAGATGTCCATTCCGTTCTTTGCTTGCAGAAATATCAGATCTGTCCCTCACATTCCAATCACCAGTTCGTGTTTACACGTATGTCATCTGCACACAAGAATCGTAGTTGAACCCGGATATGGCAGATTCACTCGTGTCGACAGAAAGCTTCAGACTCCATCGGCAGGACAAAGTTTCTAAGACTGGAGGTGGTGTAGCAACATACATAAACTCTTAGTCTGGCAAGTACGAAGTTATTTATGCGTACTCCCCAGACGGAATTGGCCGTCTCATAGTACAGCGTCATCATAGGTTTTCCTCCATGTCAGTACGATTACAGCGAACTTATACATTGTCCCTTTTAGCTTATAACAGAACATCACAACATTTTTTGAATCCTTTCTAACATTAATTGTCCCACTTCTAGAGGATAGTCTGCATATTATTATAGGTGATTTCAACCTTGCATCAACCCTACCACTCATTGTGTTCGGTTTGACAAACCTCTGCATTTCTCCCACCAGAGGCAACCCTATTTTACATAGTTATTACCAACCATTCTGATTTTTCCCTTGAAATTACGTGCTCCCATCTCAAGTAGTGACCATTGTTGGCTCTGTTAAGATCCAAGATATATCGGCCAGCCATCAAGCAAACAAATTAAATCCAAATTCGTCTCCGTAATTTTTCACACAACAACCCTATTTTTCTTCAAAAATTGCCTTCGCACGCAACTGTTTGTTTCTCTTTTGAACTCCTGCTCGTTGACAATGTCAGACTTCTCACAGTGACGCCCAACGCGATCTTCGATATCTGATGTCCCATAGAAACACTATTCGTCTCAAATAGCCGTATCTCGTTCCAGATACTGAAATCTCCAAGGCGGGCACAAGGGGCATTTCTAGAAATCCCGAAATAACTAGCACCACACGAATAAAAGCTGAAATCAAACGTATCGTCACGACACTCGCTAGCCAACCTTTCAATAATCACAACAGCCGATTCTTAGGACAAGGCACTCGACTGATGTATGGGAAGAAAAATGGACCTGTGAAGGGTTCTGCATTAACCAAGCTTTCATGCATCCTTGTACTTATGCCCCAATCATATTTGCACAAGACGATAATACTAGAGTCACACATTTTTTCTAGGGAAGAGGTGTTCAAGCTTCTCTGCACATTAAAATTATAGGGGTTGGTCTTTACAGTTTCCCCTCAACTCTTTAAGGCACGGTGCTGTGGCCCTGACGGATACATTCACTTATCTGATTAACATCCCAATAAGACTATCCTCTATCCCTGACTGCTGGAGATCCATCACCATTGTTCCCAATTCAAAATCTGGAAGTTCTACTGCTTTAGCCAAACGGTTTCGCTCCATCGCCTGACAGAACTGACAGAAGGTGCTGTACTTAAGCGTCTGCGTTCTATGATTCCTCCTGACGATCCATTTCAGTTCGCTTATAAATCTAACAGATCTACTTTGAACGTTGTCACCGTCCTTATTCATCACGTTTGTAAGCCTTCAGATGCATTCATCGACTATTCGATTTGATCCCACTGGTTCTTCGACTTCACAAACTGGAAACATTTGGTTTCCCTAGGCCTTTATTAATATGTCTGTCTGATTACTTTACTAACCGAACCCAGTGCACACGAATGGGTGGTAAAACCTCGAAACCGTTGGTCAACAACTCAGAAGTACTTCAAAGTACTGTTCTTTCACCGTATCTTTTCTCTACTTACATAAGTGGCTTATCAACTAGCTCCCTGTAATCTGTTTAAGTATGTTGATGATGTAGCCTTTTCACAAGTCGTTTCGAACATCCATGATTTTCAAAGTTTTCCCAGCAGCCTATCTTCTGTTTACGATTTCTCTGTACAAGCCGGTTTGAATCTCAACACATCTAATCGTATCGAATGTCTGGTCTCTCTCTCTCTCGATCAGCCTATCCGTCTGAACTGCCTTTCATCAACTGAGGAACACTTACCAGGGTTGATTCCGTGAAAAATCTAGGGGTTGCTATCGATAAAAACCTGAAGTGGATTTATCACATTTCCACCTGCACAAAGAATCTCTGGCAGTTGTCATTCCAAATCAGAAAGTTTCGACATTACAAGGTGAAACAAAGCACCATCTACCGTTTTGCACACTAACGTTTTTTTCAATCCTTCTTCACTGTTCTCTAGTTATTTTCGCAGGTTTTCTTAAAAAAATTACCTTGAAATTTTCCGCCGGGGGGGGCAACTAATTATTAGCCGTTTTTTTATATCAGTGAGCGGGTTGCATTTTAATCCATGTGCCCAGCACTTATCCGCATGTGAGAAATTTGCTCGCAAAATTCTTTCAGATCCCACGCATCCTCTGCACAACGATCTTTCAACATGCCGCTCTCATATCTCTACACGATCCGCCTTTTTCCATACCCTCTAGAATCAACATCCATGGGAACTCCACTGTCCCATATCAAGCATGCATCTCCACAAACCGTGATCGCGTTTCAGCCGACTTCTTGAGCAACCTAACTTAATGTGCTCAAACCACTCCTCCGCGAGTTTATTTTTTCGCCATTTCACAAGGAGATGAGTGCAACTACTTTCTTATTTTTCTCCACGGCTTTTGACTGAAATGTGACATTGTTGTACATAAAAGCCCATACAATACTAATTCGTGTTAGTCTTCCTGTTCCCACCTTATTTCTTTACATTTTTCGACCATGCTAATGGCAGTGTCTCTGAAATAAGTTCTGTTCCTGTTCTCTCACGTTCTCCCTCAAAAAGCATCCAAATCTCACCGAACCCACTCCCGCAGTGAGACTTAGCGGTTCGTGCAAGACGAGCAGTCATCGATCCAACTTGTCTGTCGTCTCACTGTACGTTTCAATAGACCGCAGTCCAGATGCAATCAAGGACATTTTCTATCAAAAGCTGCACGATCTCATAGGCCCAGCAAAGCGGAATGACACTGTGATTTTGGCGGAAGATATGACTACCAGAGTAAGTTGGCTGTTCTCGAATGAGGCGTACTCAGGAGGCCCTTTTGGTTTCGATTCCTGTCGTCCTGGAAACGGAGAGCGGTTGTTGACTGTGTTCAAGCCATCGGTTATTTCTCGCCAGTACGAACTTAAAACATTCCAATCGCCGACACGCCACCTCTTCTAGTTAGCAGTGGACCCAAATCCACCAAATCACAATAAGTTACAAACGGCGGGGCCATCTACAAGACTGCCGGTAGCACTAGAGCACTTGTCTCGACTCCGACCACACGTTACTTTGCACTGAGCTGTCCATGTGCTTTGGTGGGCGTTCAAAACACGATGCAGAGTCGGTTCGATTGCCCTTCGAAGCATGCTGGCCGAAAAAAGATTGCCCTAATTTCAAAACGTCTATGAGTTTTGGTCGCTTATCAAGAATGCCTTGCATTTTGCTGGTTGAGTTGGTTTTAGCCTAACCCGTCGCGTTATGACGCCCTGAATTTCTGCCGACTCTCTGGGCCTTCTTGACGCATGCCAATCCATCTTGACTGGTAGCGAGTATAGTGAAACACGATTAGCAGCGAGACGTGAACTCACGGCAAGCTTGCGTAAAGATCGCGAGACCTGGTGGTCTCAACGAGCTTTGGAGATAGAACATGCTGCCGCCATGGGAAATTCCCGCAAGCTGTTTCAGCTCATTAGGGCTACCGGTAGAGAAAGCATTGTGTGAGCACAACTGTGAAGCTGGCTGTTCACCTATCTATAAAGAGCAGCGGCACCTTGTACTTGTTGTTGCGTTGGCACCAAACTCGTTTTAAATATATATATATATATATATAATGTATGCATGCTGCTCGGGCAAGAGGCAATGCCCGCCTAAGCAAGTTCTGATGCGCCAAGTCTTCCAACCTGTCCATTTAAATCATCTGCTGCGACTACAACATTAGGTTTTGCTTCCACCAATAGGAGTGGCTAATTTTTATGACTTGCTTAACACAAATGTAGTGGATTAGACATGCCGATAACCACTAAAGCCCACTGCGCAAAAGGGGAGAGCGGTAACCGTGACTGTGAGATTTCGAGTGGCGCAGAACCTCACATCCGCCGGTCACTTTAATGACAAACAGCAACTCGCCGTCGCCCAGCACGTCACTGCATCTTATACGGTTCTGCGCCACTCGAAATCTCACAGTCACGGTTACCGCTCTCCCCTTTTGCGCAGTGGGCTTTAGTGGTTATCGGCATGTCTAATCCACTACATTTGTGTTAAGCAAGTCATAAAAATTAGCCACTCCTATTGGTGGAAGCAAAACCTAATGTTGTAGTCGCAGCAGATGATTTAAATGGACAGGTTGGAAGACTTGGCGCATCAGAACTTGCTTAGGCGGGCATTGCCTCTTGCCCGAGCAGCATGCATACATTATATATATATATATATATATTTAAAACGAGTTTGGTGCCAACGCAACAACAAGTACAAGGTGCCGCTGCTCTTTATAGATAGGTGAACAGCCAGCTTCACAGTTGTGCTCACACAATGCTTTCTCTACCGGTAGCCCTAATGAGCTGAAACAGCTTGCGGGAATTTCCCATGGCGGCAGCATGTTCTATCTCCAAAGCTCGTTGAGACCACCAGGTCTCGCGATCTTTACGCAAGCTTGCCGTGAGTTCACGTCTCGCTGCTAATCGTGTTTCACT
>LUCM01007969.1:53106-66108 GCA_008360955.1 Fasciolopsis buskii
TGCACACTTTCATGCAGGCTGGTCAACAAGCGCGTTTGGCTCTGACAATGGACTCACTTTCGATTGATGTCTGGTGTGCCAGGATTCGAGTAGAGTAATTCAAGTGACTGCGCCTAATGTCTCATCAAGATATTTCCTGTACACTTCAGGAGACGAAGCAGCTCAAGCTATGCGTCGAGGTGGTGTAGGAATAGTCTTAATTGAGAAGATTGAAGCGTCCCTTCTAGACTGGATCCCGGCCAACAATCGCTTGTACGCCTTGAGATTGCAGGGATCAGTCAGCGTTCGGTAAGATAATCGTTAAGCGCAATTTGTTCGTCATCTCGGCATACGCCCCCACAGACTGACTGGAGCACTGACATGCAAAAGGACGGGTTTTATGACGAACTTGTCACTCTCATTTGGAAGAGCGAGGGGTCCGACATTGTAGTGGTAGCAGGTGATTTTAATGCACAAGTTGAAAACCTGAGTGTATTGGAAGTTTGTTTAGGTGGGCGATGCGCCTTGCTTGCTCAGCGAAGAGATTAGGCGGAAAGGCTTCTCTAATTTCGTGCGGGCCAATAATTTATTCCTTTCGGGCAAAAACATGCGTGTTGGTGCATGAAGGTGGCCGAAAAGATGGAGGAAGCGGTGACGGCCAAAGGCCCTTCAACCTTATACGCGATACCAGGTGGGCGACGAATTTCGGTTAGTGAAGTCGTGCGCATTAGAAATGGAAAGCTCATCCATGGTAGACAACAAAGGCTGGACCGTTGGGTTTTTCACTTCAAGGATCAGCTAAGCTGGCCGCACGCCAATGTAGTTAGTGTGGCGTCCGCAGCTAGGACTTATTTGGAAGTGTCTCTTGACCCCCTTAAATGTAGTGGGGGTGCAGTTGAATAGTCGGTTTCTGAAGAGGGGAAAAGCAGCTGGTCCTGACGAACTTCCCTCGTTTCTTTTTAAATTGGGTGGAGGTCTGATGAAATTCCCTACCTCCTCACCGCGTGATGTTTGGAGAAAGGAGCGTATTCCTTTATCGTGGGGTGAGTCAGATTGTACCCATCTTCAAAAATGGCACGCGGAGTGAACGGCGGGCCGGATTTCGTCCAGGTCGACGTTGCATCGACCAGATGTTCACATTTCAGCGGTGAAGTGTGCCACACACACACTGGCGCCCTACGATTGCAGTTCTTCTCCATTCAAAAGGTGGGCTCCACTCCGTGTGTTGACCAGCACCATTCATTACTCGCCACCGGAAAGGTATGCCAACGAAGTTCGTAAACCTGTCGCGAGCATTGTACTCGCATACCTGTGGTTGCGTGAGAGTGCAAAGTGAACTAATACGTTCATTCGAAACGACTAATAGGATTCGACAAATATGACCCATCTCTCCATTCTTGTTCAACTTCGTCATGGACGACGTGATGGGGGGTGCTCTAGGAGGTCTCCATAATGTAGCGGTCGAATTGGAAAATGGTTGAAACCTGCGATCTACATAATAATAATTGTCTTATGATTTTGGAATATGCGGACCATGCACAGCGCGCAATAGGAAGACCCTCGAGGTCTGTAGCTTGGTTCTACAGGTGGTTTACACCTTCAAAGTGTAAGGAGCTGTTACAGGATTGGACGACAGTATTGCGGAACTTAATACCGAATAAAGGAAAACTCACGATTGTGGGCCATTTCACTTCATTAATAGAAAGTTCGTGAACCTCCTGCGAGTGTTATACTGGCATGTCTTTGGTCAAGTAAGGGTATACGATGAACCATCAAGTTTAATCGAAACGACTAGCGACTTTCGATAGGAGTGTCCCCTCTTTCCACTCCTGCTCAACTTCGTCATCGACGAGGTAATGAAGGATGCTTTAGGAAGGCTTCAGGAATTAGGCAACGAACCAGCAAATGCGGAGAATTTGTTACTAAGATCACGCAGAAGATCTTGTATGCTTGTCCGAATTTGCGTAATACGCGCAACGTGTATTAGATAGACTTGTGAGAGCTGTAGCTCCATTCGGCATGTGGTTTGCACCTTCAAAGGGTAAATTGCTGTTACAGAACTGGGCGACAGTAGTAGTCCCGAGCTTCATACCGAATGGACAGGAAATAATGACTATGGACCTTGGTAGCTGCGTGTCGAACGATAGCAGCGCGACAGTAGATGTGAACACGCGTATACCCAAGGCTAGAGCGGCGTACACTGGACTGAAGCACTTGCGGTGTGGGTCTGATATTTCACTGAAGTTTAGAGGTCGTGTGCACTGTGCCACAGTGCTTTTAGTTCTGTTTTATGGTTGGGAGACATGGAGTATGCGTATCGGAGATGTTCGTCGCTTAGAGGTTTCCGATAACCGATGTCCGCGTAGAATGGCTAGGATTGGGGGAGTGACCGGGTGAGTGATGTTGAGGCTAGGAATCTGATACTAGGTGCCAGTTCTCAGAACACCTTACCTGAGCGTATGAAACTTAGTAGTCTATGTTGGTTGGGTCACGTGTTGCGTATAGCTAACATTCGTCTACCGTACCGTCACCTATTTCGCTTTTTTCTCACGGAGTGGAAAAAACCATGTGGAGGTGAGTAAATGACGTGGCAGCTTGGAGTGAAAAAAAAATGCACAGCGAACTTAGGTAAAGTAGGTGTCTCACGTCTTCATGGTTGGGGTCCGGAAGATCCGTTAACTAGCTGGCTGGCGATACTGAAGGATATGGCAGTGAGCCATGAACAGTGACGATCGTGTTATCATTTTCTATTCAATCCGAATGATTGAAAGAGTGCGTTTATACAGTTAGACTGCGTTCCGTATGTTGGCTTCTACCGCATTCGTATCTTTGCTCGTCTGTTTAGGTTCACTCCCTGTTCCATTTGCGTTTTTACTGTTTATAGAAACGTGTAACTCTGGAGAAAAGGCGGGGGCCAGTGGGGCTTGCCTTGTTGCTTGAAGCTCATCGATGGTGATGATGGTCTCGCCCGGGACGAACGGAAGTTCATTCTCGTTCGAAACTGGTGTAAGAACCACATCAGGGCTTACCAAAAGGCAGTCAAACAAGAGATCTTCGTTTATATATGAAGAGATTTAAATAGTCGACGCCACCGCCGCCTGCCCTACAAACCCAGGCGGGTCTCCGATGACGCCTCGCGACCCGGTAGCTGAGGCTTTTAATTCCTACTTCGGCACCACCCTCATCTCCACCTCAACCTTATCCCATTCCTTTATTTACCCAATCCCATTTGTCTGTACTCTATGTCACAGTCCTGAAAAATCTCTGCCTAAACAAATACCGTGCCACGGGACATAATCTACTTCATCCTCACATACTAAAAGTAAATGCTGCGACTTTAGCCCCCCTCCCCATTTACTTCTCTCTTTCAGTTAACTATCCTTCCACGTGAAATGCAGCAATTATAGTATCAATCTACAAAGGGTATCCGACAACTTTCCACCAGCTATATACTAGTTAGTCTTACCAGTATCCCCAGTAAAATCTTCGCAAGAATACTGAAGCATTCCATCCTTTCCCACTTGCAAAGTGATAAGCTTTCTCCATCCCAGCATGGTTTTCTCCCAGACAGGTCTTGCATCACCAACATGCTGACTGTCGTGAATAGCCTCACTAAGGCTTATGATGACGGACAGATTTCACATGCCATCTTGATAGACTTTGCGAAACCCATACTGCACTACTGTTTATGTGATCTCAGGCCGTCTACTAGACTTACTGCATAGCTTTCTTACTGATCGCAATTTTGTCGTCCAAGTAGGTAACACCATCTCGCCAGTCCTTCGTGGCATCCCTCAAGGTTCAGTTCTTGGGCCCGTATTATTTCTAGTCTGCATCAACGACCTCCCTCTGTTCCTCTCGTCCAGCATTGCGGTGGATACGGACGACGTGACCATATGGGGCATGGACAAAGGTCGCCTCCAACAGGCTATAACTAAGGCCAGTCGGTGTTCAATCGACCTTCCCATATAGCACGTATACTTGTCCGCTGTTGGAGTACGGCAGCCAAATAGTGCACTCTGGACTCTCACGCGACCAAAAGTGTCTAGAGCGGGTGCAAAAAGTTGCCAGCAAAACAGTACGAGGTCTCTCCCATCCCCCTTATCCGTCTCGCCTACATATCCTTGACCTATATACCCCAGAGGTAAGGCGCATCAGGGGTGATTTGTTCCTGCTATTCAATCTTTTTACATCATGCCTGGTTGGTGAATTTTTCCTTTCGAGCCCACTCTCCCCTCTCAGAGTCCATTCAAGAAAAGAATCTCCAAGTATCGGCTCCACACCTCCCTCAGAGTTAATCTCTTCACTCATGGAGTAATCTCTCTGGAACGTTCTGCTCAAAGGATTTTGCAATTCACAAAGTAAAGCCACCTTCAAAGGAGCCTTGCCATTCATTTAGGCCTCACTCTTCAACCTCCCCCACCCCTGATTATCTTCCCAATTCTGCAGTACCTTCCTCGCACCAATTAGGGAGCATGCGCGATGGCACCGATAACTACCATTTCTTTTGTAGGATGGTTGTCGCCCCCCCGGTTTTTCTCTTTTCAGCTCACACTTCTACTGACAAGTAGACAATTCAAATACTGGGGTCTACTGGCTTGGCGTTGCACGCGCGAGCTCGTTCGAGACCTCACTGTCCCGGTACGCCGCATTTTGACGACTCTGCCACACGAACTCAATGCGCTACGCGCACTGTTGCTTCACGCAACACTGAGGACAGTGTTCTTTCATGGGGGAGAGTAGTGTAGTGCGAGGCCTTGTGTTACCATGTAGTTTTGCCACGTCGAACTTCTCGCTTACTGAACTCTGGCTCACGAGATCTCTTTCCTATTTTGCAGATCCGACTACCTGCACCCCCCTGGAGGAGCACTGTCCCCGGACGCTACAGATTCTGTGAGGCGAGATCCCGTGCATTCGCCTGATACGTGTTCCGTTCCGCCCTTGTCATTTGATGAAATTCAGATCACAGTGTTTTACCTCTTCTGCTTATAGATCTGAGAATTTTCACTCCTTTAAGAGGAGTGTCGTCCTGGTATGCTAAACTCCTAAAGGTGAGCGTGACATCACACTACATAGAGTCAATCTATCCGGCCTTAGGTGTGTTCAAGTAAATAAATAGGGCGCACTTTATAAAACAAACTGGAAATCAAGCTTGAAACTTTGCGCCATTGCTGATGGAAAAGATGATAACTTTAACGTTTTCTCGCGGCCGGATGGGGATGCCTTATTGTGAGAGTGTGAAATTGAATGATACTTGGCCTCGTAACAACTGATAAATTCTGCTGCAATACCTGCACGCAGTTTCCCTTGATGCTTTCTCCGCTTGGAAGTAAATTCAAACGGTTTGCACATGTACGTGCACAAATTACTTCGTAAGTTAAAGAAAGCTGCGGTAACCACAAAACCAGAAAAATTTAACCAACCGAAGTAATGATCTTTAAATTTGAAAATAGAAATTATGGGCACAATTTCTGAGTAGCGGTGTCTTTGTCGCAAGAAATCGATACCGAGAACCATTAGCGCTCTATATTCTAAGTATACTTAGGTTGTACCGTAGCATTGTGTGGTTTTATCCCCTAACAAATGCGTTCACACCAATAAATAGAAACAAGTTGGTTTATATTCGGTTTCCGAGTGGCTTGCTCCATGCCAAACATCGTTCAGTGAGTGCTTGGCGGTACTAGAAAAGCCCATCGTTTCAAATTGTTTTCCGGTTCGGTAAACCAAAACAGGGCCAAATCGACCGCGCCTCTGTATATGTGTTTCTTCCCTGAATTACCCTTTCTGCAAACAAGGAATCATTTAGAAGACACTTAGTAGACGATTTCCGTCAGTACAGTTCCCTCAGTACTATCCAGTGACATGAAAAGGGTTTGTAAATATAAAGTAGTTGTCGAAAATCCTAAAAAAATGTGCGGGCTAATTCATTAGCTTCATCCAAGTCGCCGTTATTCATCTTAAAGCACGATCTTGTTTCGACCTGTTTGGGAGAATGATTGAAATAAATAAATGAATGAAGGTATGTGCCAAAGGATCTAGATTGGTTTGAAATATACAGGGGTGTGTGTAAACGGTACTGCTTACCTCTCTCAGTGAGTGTCTACAAGAAATGTATATTTGCGCTAATCTTTTATTCAACCTGTCTCTTCTGTCTCCAACCCAATCTGTTTGCCTCTTCTGCCTACCCATAGTATCTCCATTGGTAACACGCCTGATACTCGCAAAGGTTTATTGTCAACTAGTGTAGTAGGTGGTTTTCAGTCTGTTAGCTCACATTTTCTCAAGCCTCATCAGCCTCTGCATCTGGGTTCCTTCAATGTGCACACTTTAATGCAGGCTGGCCAACAGGCGTGTTTGGCTCTGACAGTGGACTCACTTTCGATTGATGTCTGCTGTGTGAGTGAAACACGAATTCAGGATTCGAGTAGAGTAATTCAGCTAACTGCGCCAAACGTCTCGTCAAGATATTTCCTGTGCACTTCAGGAGACGAAGCAGCCCAAGCTGTGGGTCAACGTGGTGTAGGAATAGTCTTGAATGAGAAGGGTGAAGCAGCCCTTTTAGATTGGATCCCAGTCAACAGTCGCTTGTGTGCCATGAGACTGCAGGGATCAGTCGGCGTCCGGAAGGATAGTAGTGTTAAGCGTAGTTTATTTGTTATCTCGGCATACGCTCCCACAGACTGCAGCACTGATATGGAGAAAGACGAGTTTTACGATAACCTCGTCACTCTTGTTCGGAAGAGCAAACGCTCTGACATTGTATTGGTAGCAGGTGACTTTAATGCACAAGTTGGAAAACTGAGTGCATCGGAGTCCTGTTTAGGTGGGCGATGCGCGTTGCCTGCACAGCGAACAGACAACGGAGAAAGACTTCTCCAATTCTGTGCAGATAATCATTTATTCTTATCTAGTACGGATTTCCGACACAGTTCGCGTCGCACTGCGACATGGCGCTCTAGCTCGACAGGTACTTTGAGTCAGATTGACGATATCGCAGTTAGCTACCGTTGGCTCAGTTCTGTCCAGAACTGTAGATCATACTGGACCGCGTGCGTCGAATCGGACCATGCGTTCGTTTTAATGCGATTTAGGCTGCAGCTGAATGGCCATCGACGCAGGCCACAAATCCGATTGGCTGTCGAACGTTTGTCTGATTCGGCTGTTCGCAACAGCTGCGAACAGAAACTGTCCCAGGAACTAAGAACTGCGACCAGTGGCAATGAAGACGATCAGTGGGATCAAATTAAGCATTCTATGCACTTGGCAGCGAATTTCGCCTGCGGTCCCAGACCTAGTATTCATCAAAAACACTGGATCTCTCAAGCGTCGCTAATTCTAATAAAACAAGAACGCGAGCTGACTAACTGCAAGGAAATGAATGAGATGCGTCGGCAGTTGCAGCGTCAGTTGACCGTAAGCCTTGGGAATGACCGCGAAAACTGGTGGGTTAAGGTAGCCGAAGAGATGGAAGTGGCGTCCGCTTCAGGTAACAGTCAAAGACTGTTTAAGCTTATACGCGACAGCGGTGGGCGGCGAACTTCGGTTAGTGAAGTCGTGTGCGATAGGACTGGAGAGCTCGTCCGTGGTAGACAACAAAGGCTGAACCGTTGGGCAGACCACTGCAAGGATCGGTTTAGCTGGCCGCACGCTAACGTATTCAGACCGACGTCTGGAGTGGCGAAGTGTCTGTTGAGTCCTCAATGGAAGTGGAAGTGGAGTCGAATATTCTACTTCCGAGGCGGGGAAAAGCAGCCGATCCCGAAAAACTTCCCCCAGTTCTTTTTAAACTGGGTGGAGAGGTGCTGATGAAATCACTTACCTCCTTGATGCGTGATATTTGGATCGAGGAGCGTATCCCGCTATCGTGGGGTGAGTCACTGATTGTGCCCATCTTCAAGAAGGGTACACGGAGTGACTGCAGCAATCATCGTGGGATTAGCTTAATGCCCAAAGTCACTAAAGTGTTAGCTTCAATAATGCTGCGCCGTTTGACACCGATTCGCGAGAGTAATATCCGCGACCAACAGGCCGGATTTCGGCCAGGTCGAGGTTGCATCGACCAAATATTCACTCTTCGACGGATACCCGAAACGCGCCACACGCACCGGCGCCCTACGATCGTAGTCTTCCTCGACTTGAAAGGTGCTTTCGACTCTGTGGATCGATCGGCACTACTCAGTGCTCTCCACCGGAAGGGTATGCCAACGAAGTTTGTGAACCTGTTGCGAGCATTGTACTCGCATACCTATGGTCGCGTTAGGGTATACGGTGAACTGTCACGTTCATTCAAAACGACTAGTGGCGTTCGACAAGGGTGTTCCATCTCTCCATTCTTGTTCAACTTCGTCATGGACGAGGTGCTGGAAGATGCTTTAGGAGGTCTTCGGGATGTAGGAGTCGAACTGGGAAATGGAGGAAAGCTATGCGACCCGATTACGCAGACGACGTCGTGTGCCTGTTCGAGTCTGCGGACCATGCACAACGGGCACTAGATAGACTGTCGAGATCGGTTGCTCGGTTTGGCATGTGCTTTGCACCTTCAAAGTGCAAAGTACTGTTACAGGACTGGATGACAGCAGCGCCGAACTTGATACTGGATGGAGAGGAAATAACGACTGTGGACCGTTTCACCTACCTCGGTAGATGCGTGTCTAACGATGGTAGCTCGGGATTGGGAGTAAGTATGCGTATATCCAAGGCTCGTGCAGCTTACGCTGGATTGAAGCACTTGTGGCGTCGGCCTGATATTTCACTGAAGTTGAAAGATCGTGTGTACTGTGCTGCAGTGCATTCAGTTCTGTTGTACGGTTGCGAGGCGTGGAGTATGCGTGTGGGAGATGTTCATCGGTTGGAGGTTTTCGACAATCGATGTTTACGTAGTATGGCTAGGATTGGATGGAGTGACCGGGTGAGTAATATTGAGGTTAGGAATCTGGTACTGGGTGCCACTTCTGAGAATAGCTTGTTTCAGCGTATGAAACTTAGTAGACTACGCTGGTTGGGTCACGTGTTGCGTATGACGAACACTCGTCTACCGTACCGTGCCTTATTTTGTGTTCGTCCTAAGGAATGGAAGAAGCCATGTGGAGGCCAACAGATGACGTGGCAACGTGGGATGAGAAAATGTACAGCGAACTTAGGTAAAGTAGGTGTCTCACGCCTTCGTGGTTGGTGTCCGAAAGACTTGTCGACTTGCTGGCTGGAGACACTGAAGGATATGGCAGTGAACCGTGAACAGTGGCGATCGTGCTGTCATTTTCTATCGAATCAGAATGATTGAAAACACGTGCGTTTATACAGTTAGGCTGTGTTCCGTGTGTTGGGTGCAGCAGCATCTTATCTCTTCCCGCCTGTGTAGGTCCACTCCCTGTTCCCATTGGATATTCACTCTTTTTATATAAACGTGTAACTCTGGGGAACGGCAGCGGTCAGTGAGGCTTGCCTTGCTGTTTAACGCTGAACGATGAAGGTAATGTGAGCAGATCATGTGCTACTGAAATCAGGGCAAAAAAGGAAGACCGCGCAAGAAAGAGAAAAAGGAGACATTTTTGAAATTCATTACGCGTCATTTTTGCCGGTTTCGCGCTCCATCGATTGTTCGTCACGCTCCATTGTTCTATTGTACTACTCGATCGCCCATTCTAAAGTAGGCATGCTCATTCGAGGACGCACCTGTAACCTTTGCATAACCAAATATCGCCTGCAAAGTAACATCGTTGATTCAGATCTACCGGTGACTAATTAATCATCTTTTGTGTTTTTTCTTCCCCGGGCCGGTGTAGCACGATAACCAGCAATCGCGTTATTTAGATGGCCACGTCACAATGCCGCCCACATGTCTGTGTTTCTAGAAAAAATGTCGTTTGGTAAACGAGAACCTTTCACGCTGTCGACACTGCGGCTGCTTGTCTGCGACCGCTTGTTCATTGAGCCTAGACTCGTATTACTCACGACGAACTACCCAGGAACGCGCCAGAGTACATGCAGTTCAGCCCAGATGATTGGCCTGTCGGATTCCTTGATCATCTCACTACGCATAACTTTCATAAGCTAGTACTACTAATCAGTCGGTTTCAATAATTGCTGATCACAACAGCCTTCGTCACTTCTGTATCCACCACTGTCCGCGGTCGTTTTTCAGGCTCCTAGTTAGCTGTCGTCTCAGGGGCTCGTGTGTCTCATTGTATAAGGCATCCGAATGAACAGACCTTCCAGTGGTAGCAACCAGGTAAACTAAACGCCACTCACCAAAAGGATTAGAGGTTCGAATCTCTGATCCATCAGTGACTTCGGTGGTAGATGGCAACCCGCTGTCGTCCGGATCGTTACCACACCTAACCTAATGAAACCTTATGTAATTCTACATCACCCCAAGTTTCACGATCATGATTGCCCCTGTCCCCACTCAGTTTAGTAGGCCATAACGGCTATGGGCATGCTCCTTCTACAGCACGTGCGTCAAGAATGGGAAAAAGGCACCCGAAGTCGAGGAAATCCACCGTTTGTTCGACCCACATTGCCTGGCGTTTGCCTCTGCGTTCACGCCTTCTCTGAAGAACAAGGAGAAAATGCCCTATTCGCAAACCATTCACGCGCATTGGTTGCCCCATAAAATTCATTGAGTTTCGTAGACCAAAAGGTGACCCAATCCTTGAAGCGGTAAGGAAAACAGTTTGTCATACTAACCTTGAAAGGGGACCATATTCTTAAGGATGTGCTTTACAGGCTCACCACGGCTATTAATCGCATATATTCAGTCGCAAAGCTTTATATTTTGCTAACTACACGAAGGGCGGTTTTGAATCTGGTCGGATGTCACAGTCTGTCTCACGTTTGGTATGTCAGTTTACTTTCAATTGAGGTGACGCACATCGACAGACTAGACCATAGACTTTCGCAACAGTTTTCAGAACATATTCCCAATTGTTGGATCAAACCGATGTCACAAAACACTGCAGACAATTATTCCCGTCATGAACTAGGGTCACCCATTACGAAACGTTTTATAACAACCAAACACACAATTGGTCCCATCTTATTTTTTAGACTTTTATTGTACAATAATAATAAAAAGATGTTGGTTTTCAACGAAACCACGATGACCGATGACGTAACTCAGGTTTTTGTGCATAGAATCTAGTAACACAGGCTTTGCGATCCCTGAATATGACATCGAGTTTTCGCTATACATAACTATAGGCTTCTTCCCTCTCGCTGATTGAATGTCATGTAATTTTCAGATTGTTTTGTGTCGGTGGTTGGAAACCGTCAAGGCGAGGCTGCACCTTGACATGATGTGACAGCTTGCGTACTTCCAACGAGCTATACAGGATGGCTTATCTCATGCGGATGACTCAATCATACTTGCAAGGCCAATAATTAGGTCTGACGAAGTAGTCTCCTGGTCCTCAAGGTTGGGCGTTGAGCTGGACTGGTAGCTCAGTCGAGAAACTGAATGAAAGAATAATAATGGCTCGGCTACATTCCAAGCCGCCTTGCGGTCACGTTCCTGTTAGATCGAAAGGCTTTGGTTGAGAACCCTAATCGTCCATCGGCTTAGCAACTGGACTCTAGCATTCCCCATGAGTTACATGTCTACAAAGAACTCCTTACCCCATCGGTCGTTGCGCAGGATAGTCAGGTCCGTGTCGCCTATTCGATTGAGTGGGGTGGATAGTGATAGGTATGCCACTTCTCAGAGTTTCCTCTCCTTTATGCGACCTCTCTTCTGTCGCCAACCAAATCTCTTTGCCCCCTCTGTTTACCCATAATGTCTCCACTGATAAGACGCCCGGTACTCTCATCAGTTTATTATCAAATAGTGTGATAAGTGGTTTTCAATGTGCTGGCTCTGGCTTTCACAAACCTCATTAGCATCTGAATCTTGGCCCTTTCAGTATGCACACTTTCATGCAGGCTGGTCAACAAGCGCGTTTGGCTCTGACAATGGACTCACTTTCGATTGATGTCTGGTGTGCCAGGATTCGAGTAGAGTAATTCAAGTGACTGCGCCTAATGTCTCATCAAGATATTTCCTGTACACTTCAGGAGACGAAGCAGCTCAAGCTATGCGTCGAGGTGGTGTAGGAATAGTCTTAATTGAGAAGATTGAAGCGTCCCTTCTAGACTGGATCCCGGCCAACAATCGCTTGTACGCCTTGAGATTGCAGGGATCAGTCAGCGTTCGGTAAGATAATCGTTAAGCGCAATTTATTCGCCATCTCGGCATACGCCCCCACAGACTGACTGGAGCACTGACATGCAAAAGGACGGGTTTTATGACGAACTTGTCACTCTCATTTGGAAGAGCGAGGGGTCCGACATTGTAGTGGTAGCAGGTGATTTTAATGCACAAGTTGAAAACCTGAGTGTATTGGAAGTTTGTTTAGGTGGGCACTTTGCCTTGCCTGTGTCAATTGGGCAATAACGGAGACTTCCTCACAGCACCTCTCCTTGTGCCGGGTAATCATTGCCGCGCTGCTCATGGCTTCATGGTCGATGCGTAGTGGCAGTCGTGTTACTGCGCAGAGCTCCAATGCTGAGCTAACGTCCCATCAACTTGCGTGTCAGTTTTTGATTGGAAGGTTCTGGTTAGGATTCACAAAAATACGGCGTTGACAGCTGCGAAGTATCGCCCGCAAAATGGCTTCTACAAGTCTATGATAGAGAAACCGTATCAACTCCTGTTCTTCCGTTACTGAGACCACGCGGGATGCCACGAATGATTACGACTCTGTTGATTCGTTTAGTGCCAAGCAGTAAGACACGCCCCACTGGCCCCCGCCTTTTTCTCAGAGTTATAACACGTTTCCCGATGAAACAGGTAAAAAAAACGGCAAAGATGAGAACAGGGAAGTGAACCTAACAGACGCAGCAAAGATACGAATGCGGTAGAAGCAAAAATTACGGAACGCAGTCTAACTGTAATAAAACGCACTCTGTTAATCATTCCGGAGTTGAATAGAAATGATAACACGATCGTCACACTTGTTTCATGGCTCACGTGGCCATAGTCTTCAGTAA
>LUCM01007969.1:66617-95280 GCA_008360955.1 Fasciolopsis buskii
CCCACACCGCAAGTGCTTCAGTCCAGTGTACGCCGCTCTAGCCTTGGGTATACGCGTGTTCACATCTACTGTCGCGCTGCTATCGTTCGACACGCAGCTACCAAGGTCCATAGTCATTATTTCCTGTCCATTCGGTATGAAGCTCGGGACTACTACTGTCGCCCAGTTCTGTAACAGCAATTTACCCTTTGAAGGGGCAAACCACATGCCGAATGGAGCTACAGCTCTCACAAGTCTATCTAATACACGTTGCGCGTATTACGCAAATTCGGACAAGCATACAAGATCTTCTGCGTGATCTTAGTAACAAATTCTCCGCATTTGCTGGTTCGTTGCCTAATTCCTGAAGCCTTCCTAAAGCATCCTTCATTACCTCGTCGATGACGAAGTTGAGCAGGAGTGGAAAGAGGGGACACTCCTATCGAAAGTCGCTAGTCGTTTCGATTAAACTTGATGGTTCATCGTATACCCTTACTTGACCAAAGACATGCCAGTATAACACTCGCAGGAGGTTCACGAACTTTCTATCAATGAAGAGCACTGAATAGCACCGTTTGATCGATTGATTCGATGCCTTTCAAATGGGTGAAAATTATTGGTGGCCGATGACGGCGGATAACTGGCGAACGATCTTGCAACCTCGACTTGCACGAATTATTGAGGGAATTTGTTTTTGTACAATTAAACCTTATTCAGTCTGGTCACGCTTACGAAATGCTTTGACTTCCCTATCTTTATAATGATACTTTCTGGCAACCTTGCGTACTCATTCTTTGTATGGCAGCTTGCATCACGACGCAACAGGCAGCGGTCAGTGTTCACTCTACAGCTTAGCACTGTATGGTGATGATAGTGGCGATGTGCCCCGTTGAATTGCATATTACTTCTCCAACAGTGGCTGGACTGCGCTTACAATCACCCTTTGCATTGTTCTAATATATATATACATATATATATATATATATATATATGCTTACGATCAGTGACGTGTGGGTGAATAAACAGAGTCCCGGAAGCATGACCGGTTTCGTGGTTTTTGCTGTTTACCAGGAAAACACTAGTTGTCTTCTTAGTCCAGGTGGACAAAAGACAAATTTAGAATATTCATTCGCCGTTGTTACTAGGTGTCATTTCCTGCATGTGGGTGGAATCGAAAATCCGCGTTTACTATTTTGAGCAGAACAGTCTCTTTGATAGGATTTCTGGTTGATTGTCTAGAAAAGCTGAATTTCATTTGGATCAGACTCCACAGTCTCTGATGGCAGATTTCACCTCTGAGTAATTACGAAAGGTCTTATTTCTGGGAAAACGAGGCACGTTGATGGCAGCCGCATGGCTCAAGGAGTTGTGCACTGGTTTCCATGATCTGCTCGATTCCAGTTGCCAAGCAACCGTTTGTCAATGGCCGCCAAATCCTTCAAATTCCTAGGGTCGGTTCTACCGCAGAATCACCTGGTGAGGGATGGATGTACAACAAAACTAGACAGTGCATGTACATTGTCTCTGTAGCTATGCCTTGTGCTCTGAACGCACAGTGAAATCAACCTCTGAACGAAGATTGACAACTTTTGTGCTGCTGTTCGCTCCGCGCTTACTTGAGTGCGAAACAGCCGGCGTACACTTGGTCTGTTCTTACTGCTCACTCGGATGTTGTGACGGTGAACAATTAAAAAGCAGCCGAACCGCGCGCAAGTGATTGTTGACTGGGATCCAGTCTTGCAGGGCAGGCTCGACTCGTACTCGAAGCAGTCCTAACGCCAGTGGGACCACTAGCAATGCAGGCCGGATCACTAGACATTTGAGTGAGTCTAGAGGAAGAGGTTGTATCTTGGCTGCGCAGTGATTAGTGAAGTGTTATCTTGTGTGCCAGTTTCGGAGTTGCCCCATACATGTCTTAGAAGTCCGAAGAGTTCTAACTAGTGCATCCTGTCATATTCCATTCAGGAAGCAAATAGATGGAGTGAATATTTGTGTGTTACCTTGCAAACTGGGCATTCAGTGACTGGTCCTCAGCAGGTTATAAGTTCATCAGACCGTCCTCATCTCTGTTCAGTGCGTACAACTGTTAACCTTACACTAACGAGCTCCAGTTGCAGTTCCTGCTTCACAACACCATCTGCTCATTACAGAAAAAAGAATGAGGAGTATTATAAGATCGGTTTCAAAGTGGTAAGTCGAAGAACTGTCCAGAGGAACAAAGGTCTCGAATGCAAGAACGCCACAGACTACGTCACTGAACCATATCACCTATTGTATCTAATCATTGCTTCAGAGGATCTCGTGGAACCCAACCCGATAGTCTGACTGCACCTACGCGAGCCTGACCACGCTTTCATGCTTTTTACCCATGTCATCGACTGGCCACCTCCAGTCATCTCGCAGCCATTACCTGCCTCAAACAGCAGCCTACAGTGAGGGAGGCGTACTGGGACCATGCACAAAATCTGTCCTAATCATCTTAGTCCAGTCTGATCTCTAATTGAAGAGATCTCCAGAGAAATTCATTTTATTTAACCGACCTGCATATACGAACAGTCGACGCCGAGTGAGTGCTTACGGCGATGTTCCACTCGAATTTACCATGAGAACACGGTGTTCGTCAGGGGTACCTATATCACTTTTTCTTTTAAATTGTCATTGAAATGAATAAAAATATTGCCCAATCCACGTATAGATGTAGTGACATCGGTATTTGCTCAAGCAGAACATTGTTTTGCATGGAATATGCGAATAACGTTGTGCTACTGAGTGAAGATCCAAGTAAGTAACAGGTTTCTCCTAATCGCCTGAGCGATAGTGTAGGTGTTTGGAATTCTTTGACACCTTCGAAGTGTAAAGTACTGTTGCAGGATTGGTTTGGCTCCAAGCCGAACCTCATTCTTACAGAGGAACAACTGGGTGAGGCGAACAGACCTAGTTACTCGGGTAGTTGTATCTTATCTGGTAGTCGTGTGTCGGGTGAAGTGTTTTCGCGCATACAGAAGGCCTGATTGATCTGTGCTGATTTGAGGCACTTTTGGCGTTGGCGTGACATCCGGTTATCAAGCAAAGGTCGACTATACGCAGCTATACGGTTCCTAAACATAACCGGTGAGAGCCGAAAATGTACGAACACTTTCGGTGTTTGAATATCGTTGTCTTTGTAGTATTGGTAGAATATAGTATGAGAATTTTGTGAATAACTGACAGGTCAGGCGTAAATTGCCTAGGGTTCAGTCCTTGATTGATCCCAGGAGTCTTGTTAACTCGAATGTCAACCATCCTGGAAGACGTACAGGGTCAGTCCATCTGGTCCATCTGCCTTATACCTTTTAAGAAAACCTTCGTTTCAAGTGGTACTCACTAACATTGGCGCATTTCCATGCATAAGTGGAAAACCCACATTGGCTGTGGGCTAACTATGTTCTAAGACGTTTCACCCAACTCTCCAACCGACACCTCTGAGAGTGAATCAGTGTGCCGTCGAATTCTTTAATCGCACGGCTTACGCTCGGCTTCCGTAGACCAGTGTTCCTAATCAGTTGGTAAAGACTGCGACTATTGCTGACAGCTCGTCTTTTCCATTTCCCTGTCCACCACCGCTTACGGTCATTTCTCAGTTTCTTGGTTACTTGGCGTTTCAGGGGTTTACTCGTCTCACTGTATGTTGCATCCGGGCGGCCGGATGTTTGAGCATCTCCCAGGGCAACTGAAGTTCATTGTATCCATCATTTCTGAGATCTACGTGTCCTGGAGTCGCGTCGCAGTTGCTCCTAAACGCAGAGCTTCTTTGATCTGCTCCCCAGGTTCGTTCGGAACGTGAGAATTTTGTTGAGACGAAAACCGCATTGAAATCGATTGGAACTGAAGTCGGTGGTTATCATCTAGAACCACTTGTGCAGGACATGTAGTTTTCGTGTTGATGTGACCCTAGACCAGGCGCAAACAAAAGCGAACACAGATATGGACTAGAATGATTGAGATTCTTCGATTGATTCAGACCACCGGTAACCGATGACAATGCGATAAATTTGAGTCCAACGCTATGAATGCGGAGGAGGCCAGATAAGTGGATATCGCTTTTTATGACAAAAATTTGTGTTCATCAGAAACAATCTTTGGTTAAGATAACTTAGGATGCGACGACCTTCGTTGTCAGTGTTATCAGCTGGGAGCGAAGATCGTCCTCCTATGTGGCGTTCGGTCCCGCTAGGTGGCCAAGTTCGGAGTTAACATCACCGGCAACGTTCACAGGTTCTCCTTCGGAGTAGTCGAGATGACTCCCGGTAGTGCTGGTCTTTGTCCTCGGGAGATCTAGAATCAGTGGGTGGACTAGAGTGTCATTCGAAGCATACGGTTGTGTTCATTGGCACCTGTGTATGAGCGGTATACTGGAAAACCAGGATGTCTAGCCCCATCCAAAGGGCTTGTGAACTGAATAGTCAGTCACAGGTTTCCATTGGGTTAAGTGACCCTCAGATCGTTCTACTGCTCTGTGGGTTAGACTATTTGATCAAAGGTTTAGTGTAAAGTCCCCTAAAACAACGCTCTACTTCGGTCTGGACAACCGGGTCGTATCGAGCCCACAGAAGTAACATGGATCCCAATGGATTGCCGATAAAATAGAGATAGAGAATGGTAGAACTTGCACATGTGGTTAACTGTTATTTCTTTTATCTTTCCTCTTTCTTGGTCATTGTTTTCACCCTTCGCCACGATTTCGATGGCACATGATCCGTAATCAGATTTGTGCTATATATATATATATATTTACATAATGAGTGCGCTCGAACAAACGATGAACCTTCAATCAGCTGTTGTTTGCACGTACAGAACCCTTCAAGTGAAACACACACAAACAACCGTTTACCGGGATCTAGTTCTATAATGCACGCTCTGCTAGCGTGATCAGAGCGATCCCAACGCTAGCCTGACCACGAGCGCCCAAAATCGGGTTACCGGACAAGCGAAGAGTAAAGCGAGAGAATGAGATGTCTACACGTTTCGGTGGTATAGCACACATCTATTTCAAAAGCTTCAGTAGTTCTGGCTGGGGCCTTGTCTGACTGGGCGTGCAGACATTAAGGGCAGTAAAATGAAGTGAACACTTCGGTTTAAGTACTGCCTGTAAACTATTTCTTCCTTTCCCCTTAATGCTGCCACCAGATATATCTGTCGAGCTACAGTTCTTTGTGGTAACTTCCATGGTTCATACATTGGTAGAGGGAAAATTAGAAAGGTCCTTTGCGGAAAGTATATTAGACGTATCTGGACGATCGATACTTCGCGGCTGCCCACATCGCAGAAGGGTCTTACCCACAAGGCAATGGAGCACGGGAACTCGAAGCAGGCGCATGCTTGTCATTACCCACTCTGCTCGAAGCAATGGATAGCGTCATCCGGATTATCCTACGCGACGACCGATGCAGTATGGAATTCATTGGGTTTTTTTAAAGATACTGGTCCGGAGTCTACCCTCTAAGCAGGAGGACGACTTGGGTCCTCAACCAAACCTTTTGATCTTAACAAGGACTTGTCCGCAAGGTAACTTGGAGTGGCTGAGTGGGAGCCCTTCTGTTTGGGTCATTTACCCTTCTTTTCATTTTTCCGATTGAGTTGCCAGCTCAAGTCAAGACTCATGCTGGGAAACCAGAAAACTGCTTCGCCAGCCGTCTGCCCATTGACTTTCCAGGCATGATTGAATTTTCGTCTTGAGATAAACCATACTATATCTCGCATTGGGTCATGGTGACACGTAGGTCGTCACACCACGTCAAAGTCTAGTCTCAGTTTACGTGCCCTTCGGATGGGGCTAAACATTGAGTGACGAGTACACTCCTTTCCCCATAGATACCGGTGAGCACAGAACCGTACGCTTCGCACGACGTTCTTGGTTGGTTTGGAATCTGGGCTTAGCCGTCTCTCCTAGACTGTTTACTAAATATCAGGTCAACTCGGTGGAGAGTGTCGGGCATTTCACTTTGTCCTTGCGCTAGTGAAAGCACCTTCATCGCGAGAACGCAGTGCATAGGGCTTCCTTATTGTAGGCTATTTGTGGCTTATGGCCATTTTGGAGCATTTCGAAAGGCGTTCAAGGCATGTGGGGCGGTCTCGGGATCTGAGACGACCACCCCCAACCATCCTGAGGCATTTCGAAGTGGATACACATTTGGGCTTATGAAATGCGTCCAGTTTATCTACTACTGACGCTGTCTTCAGCCAAACCTACCTAGGTGCAGTTATTCGCGGTATCTTCCATGACCCCTATATCGAAATAAGTTAGTAAGATCCCTCACTGCAAGATTGCTGTAGGTGCCGAACGATCGATAACTGCAGCTCTCCACACCACGAGGTTTTTCTTTGGTATCTTACCAGAACTTTAGACTCGAAAGTCTAATTCACGAAGTACCGAGGCGTTAACTTAGCAGGCAAACATGACTAAAGCGCCCGAGGGGGTCCGTCATGTGATGAACTCACCGTCGTTCATATGCATGTTTGTTTTCCTTGGCGCAAGAGTTAGCGTTCCACCTTCGTATCTTTTTCTTCATGTACCCAGTGAAGCAAATGAAAAGGCATAGGATAGCATCTTTTGGCTTGGGAATTGCTCGGCTTAGATGCGCGGTAGCTACCCAATAAATTGCGACGGCTATCTAGAGGAACCCCAAATTTCCCACCTATTAACTGCTTGTATTCCCCTTTGCTTGATGTAATGGCTTCTCCAGGGCATAAAAAGTTGGTTCTACTGCACCAGATGTTACCCAGACAACTGAATCTTTGACATTAGATTCTGCCTATCCTCTGCCCGTTGACTTTAGGACTGATTTAATCTTCAGCTGAAGAAAACCATCTCCTGTAGCTCTTTGGCTAGCGGAAGCACGCATCTGAACAAATCGAGTCAAGATGCATTGTCGTTGTAATGGGGTGGCATGGTGTGAATAGCTGGAGATCACAGTTATGATCACTTATTGTTCTGTGTGGTTTAGGCACAACAAACGACGGCGCTGGAAATGCTCGTCTCCATATTTGTATTCATTGATATATATATATATATATATATATCTGTCTTCTCGTTTTTAATTAGTTGATTTACATTGGTTTGAACTTCTTTGTTCTAAATTTGACTGTGTTTGTTGCTCATCGAAAGCCATACTTACCTCACTCGTCCTATATTAAAGTTAAATGTTTCCTTTGTAGGTTCGGCCAGCCATGCCGGTGAATGCGTTGTCGTCTGATCTACCGAAGAATATTGCAGGGGAGGATGGTAGTAAGATTAAAGAATTTGTGAACATATCCGAGTTTTAGAATCATCATGCAGGCCCATTGGTCATAACAAATCTAGCCGAGCAGCTCGCCGACGTGAAAAACGAGCTGCGGAACGTCACGCTCAGGAAAAGGCGGTGGCGAAGTTGTGTGATCCTGTAACCGCATCAAATAGTGTCAGGTCAATAGAATTGAGTAAAATTGAGAAACATTTGGCAAACCGTAAATTGCGTCTTTACGAGGTAAGTGCAGATTTAACCCATTTGTTATCACTAGCTTAGTTTTAGTTGAAATTTATCTGAGAACTGTTTGCGAGTACAGTCGCAGATTCCTCAGACTTTTAAAGGTACTCTCCTTATCCCGAGAAACCCAAAAATACCTCCGATTGTCGGGTGGTTATTCGCAAGCTATGATTTTCTTTGCGTCGGCAATTGATCGCCTTTTTATTGACTAGCATTTGTGACCAATCAGAGCACAGAGCGCGTCAGTTCCGTCCACCACCGGGCATATACGGGGAGCTTAGCGAATTTCTATCCACCGCTTTTACTCGTATCGTTGAATGATTTCGTTTCAGAGTTCTTTTCGTTGGATTCTTGAAAACATCATCCCTTAGCATTTTTATTAAATTGGCCTACCGCGACTGTTAAATAAAGTCCTTGGCACGACTATTATCAATACGTACCAATTTTGGACTCGTAATTGCAAAAGCCGTTCGGGCCTTTCTAACTCTAGGAGGAAAACAAAGCGAAACCACTCTTTGTAGATCCCATAAACCCGCCCACTCCACACACGTGGAAGTGTAAACTGTCTGGCGCTGTCCAACAAGGCGACTGACAGCCAGCCTAGAGATGGTTACATCCTAATTCCAAGCCAACCTAGGACATCACGTGAAGCGTATGGTTGTGCGATCACCGACATTTGTGGCGGAGGAATTTACTGATCACCCAGGATGTTTAGCTCTACCCATGGGCGTATAGGCTGAACACTTAATCACCGGTTCCCAGTAGGTTACGAGACCGTCACACCCTTCCGTCGTCCCGTGGGTTAGACTATTCGGTCAAGGCCTCCGAATAGAGCCATTCAAGTTAAACATCCACTTCGATTTTAGCAACTCCGTAGTATCATGGTCCTCAATGATATGAGAACAAAGAATGGGAGAACTAGCACATACGTTGGACTCTGCGCAGTGTTTCTTTATCTTTCTGTCTTGTTGTTTCCCTTTTTATCTGGGGTGCCAATGGCTCTTAATCTGTAGAGAGATTTATGTTAGAATATATGTAAACCGTCAATGGGTGGATGAGAACGATTTCTTTTTATGACCAGTTTTACTATACTATACAAAGTGTATGGTGTTCTGCAAGGAGTATGGTACTAACTCCCGGTACCCTCGATAACTCAATACTGGCGCTCTTAAGATCACACACCACAACCCTGGTTGCAATGCGAAAGTTTATTACATTTTTACTTCATGCTTCACGCAGGAGTGGAGTGGGAGAGGCATGCCCCGTAGCACCTAAGGCTCGCCACGCTAGAGGAAGGTGACTGAAACTTGAGGTGGCATAAAACCATATGAATTCTCAGTAGTTTAGGCGAGGTATCGAACTGCGGGACAGCTAATTTCCGTTTTCATTTCGTCCGTGATTCTCGTCTTCAAAACACAGTGTTTGGGAGATTTTGTTTCTTCTGCTTAGCGGCTGGACTCCCTGGCAGTACCCTTCCATTAATCCCCATGAGTTACACGCCTACAAATAATGCCATACTGCATCGGTAGTCGCGCAGGATAATCAGGACCGCGCTGCCCATTGCGCCGAACGGGGTGGGTGGTGATATGTATGCTAATACTCAGAGTTTCTTCTCTTTTACTCAACCTGTCTCTTCCGTCTCCAACCCAATCTCTTTGCCCCTTCTGCCTACTCATAGTGTTTCCACTGATTACACGCCCGAAACTCGCAACGGTTCGTTGTCAAGTAGTGTAGTGAGTGGTTTTCAGTCTGTTAGCCCACATTTCCTCAAGCTTCGTCAGCCTCTGAATCTCGGTTCCTTCAATGTGCGCACTCTCATGCAGGTTGGCCAACCGACGTGTTTGGCTCTGACAGTATACTCACATTCGATGGATGTCTGCTGCGTGAGTGAAACACGAATTCAGGATTCGCTTAGTGTAGAGTAATTCAACTGACTGCGCCTAATGTCTCGTCAAGATATTTTCTGTGCACTTCAGGAGACGAAGCAGCTCAAGCTGTGGGTCAGCGCGATGTAGGAATAGTCTTAAGTGAGAAGGTTGAAGCAGCCCTTTTAGACTGGTTCCTGGTTAGCGGTTGCTTGTGCGCCGTGAGACTGCAGGGCTCAGTCGGCGTCCGAAAGGACAGCAGTGCTACGCGCAATTTATTTGTCATCTCGGCGTGCGTCCCACCAGACCAAATGGAGTACGGGCATGGAGAAAGACGAGTTTTGCAGTTGTGGCAGGTGATTTTAATGCACAGGTGCATCGGAGTCCTGTTTAGGTGGGTGATGCGCCTTACCTGCTCAGCGAACAGATGACAGGGAAAGACTTCTCCCATTCTGTGTGGGCACTAATTTATTCCTGTCCGACATAGTTCGCGTTGCACAGCAACATGGCGCTCTAACTCGACAGGTGGTCTAAGTCAGATCGACCATATTGCAGTAAGTTACCGTTGGCGCGGTTCTGTCTAGAACTGTAGATCATGCTGCACCACCTATGTCGAATCGGATCATGCGTTACTTTTATTGCGATTTTTGCTGTGGCTCAATAGCAATCGACGCAGGCCACAAGCCCGATTGGCTGTCGAACGTCTATCTGATTCGGCTGTTCGCAGCAGCTATGAGCACAAACTTTTCGAGGAACTAAGAAATCCAACGAGCAGCATTGGGATCAAATTAGGCAGTAGATTTCGTCTGTGGTCGTAGATCTAGCGTTCACCAAGGACACTGCATCTCACAAGGATCGCTGGGCCCAATGAAGCAAAGAAGGCAGCCCTCTAACTGCAAGGAGGTGAATAAGGTGCGTCGACAGTCGCAGCGTCAGTTGACGATAAGCCACAATAATGACAGCGAGAAGTGGTGGGTTAAGGTAGCCGAAGAGATGGAGGAGGCCGTTTCAGGTACCGGTCAAAGACTGTTTAGGCTTATACGTGACACCGGTGGGCAGCGAACTTCGGTTAGTGAAGTCGTGTGCGATAGGAATGAAAGACTCATCCATGGTAGAAAACAAAGGCTGAACCGCTGGGCAGAGCACTTCAATGATCGGTTTAAATGGCCACACGCTAACGTAATTAGGCCGACGTCTGAAACTACAAATCTTTGGAAGGTGTCACTTGATCTCCGAAGTTCATTCAAAACGACTAGCGGCGTTCGATTAGTGTCCTACCGTGCAACTTCGTCATAGACGAGGTGACGGAAGATGCTTTAGGATGTCTTCAGAATGTAGGAGTCGAACTGGGAAATGGAGGGAAGCTACGTGATCTAGATTACGCAGACCACGTCGTGTGACTTCGAATCCGCGGACCATGCACAACGCGCACTAGATAGACTCTCGAGGTCGGTTGCTTGGTTTGGCATGTGCTTTGCACCTTCAAAGTGCAAAGTGTTGTTGCAGGACTGGACGACAACAGTGCCGAACTTGGTGCTTAGCGGAGAGGGACTCACGATTGTGGACCGTTTCACCTACCTTGGTAGCTGCGTGTTGAACAATGGTAGCTCGGCAGTGAAGGTACATGCGCCTATATCCAAGGCTCGAGCAGCTTACGCTGGACTGAAGCACTTGTGGCGTCGGCCTGATATTTCACTGAAGTTGAAAGGTCGTGTGTACTGTGCCACAGTGCACTCAGTTCTGTTGTACGGTTGCGAGACCTGGAATATTCTTGTGAGACATGTTCGTCCGTTAGAGGTTTCGATCACCGTTGTCTACGTAGTATGGCTGGCATTGGATGGAGTGGCCGAGTGAGTAATGCGGAGGTCAGGGTTCTAGTGACAGGTGCCACTTCTGAGAATAGCTTGTTTCAGCGTATGAAACTTAGTAGACTGCGCTGGTTGGGTCACATGTTGCGTATGGCAAAAACTGGTCTACCATATCGTTCCCTATTTCGTGATCCTCCCAATGAATGGAAGAAGCCATGCGGAGGTCAACGAATGACTGGCAACATGGGATGATAAAATGTATGAAGTAAGTGTCTCACCTCTTGGTTGCTGGAGTCTGAAAGACCCGTCAACTAGCTGGCTGGAGACATCGAAGGATATGGCAGTGAGCCATGAACAGTGGCGATCGTGTTGTCATTTTCTATCGAATCAGAATGATTGAAAAAGTACTTTTTTCGTTTAGACTTTGTTCCATGTGTTGGTTGCAGCAGCGTTTTATCTTTTCTTACCTGTGTATGCCCACTCCCTGTTCCCCTTGGATATTCACTCTTTATAGAAGCGTGTAACTCTGGGGAGACAGCAGCGGTTAGTGAGGCTTGCCTCCCTGTTCTACGCTGAAAGAAGATGAGATTTTGTTTCCATGGCATGAATTCATCTTCCATCTGTCTTTACCTCTCTAATATAAATGATCCTTGCAAACTTTTCACTTTTAACGGATGAATGGTAGCCTCGGCATGGTCTGGACAGGTGTCTCAGGCTCTGAGTTCGCTACCCGCCCCGAACGCCCTTCGCAATGATTTCTCCGGTCGAGAGTCTAAATAAAAAGAATACTAAATTTATAAACGGCCCTTGAGTCATCCAGTTTTTTATGGTCTTTTTTGTTGCTATCTCTTCGCCAACCCTAGAGCAAGTTGTAATAAGGTTCCGAAGTGCTCAGAACTGTCGAATACATTGACTAGATAAGATCAAATTGAAATCCAGTTATTAGCTTGGCGAACTGTCCGAATGATAGAAATTTTTGTTCCCTGATGGATTTATTCGTAATCTCTTTCTCTTGTTCATTTTATATATGACTTGTATAATGTTGTTGGAATTGGACTTTGAGCAATTGGCAGCTGTAGATTGACGAAGTCTTCTGTGAGGGTATGGTTCAAACGTCCGGGCTTCAAGTTCACGGTGATCACTGTTTGATCGGTCTATCGCGCTTCACGATAATAGGCAAAATGCAGAAGGCATAACTGTCGAAACAATTTTTTTCTTATCATTATGGTTTTGCCCTTCTCCTTTGACTTTTTGTTCATCCATCCACTAAGCACACACGTAACACTTAAATAAGTCTACCTTTTGTTGCCGTTCTCCTCCTCATTCTCAAATAGGTTCCTTCAGATGGTGATTGTCTTTTTCTTTCTGTGGCACACCAGATGCGGTTACGTAATATGCCTATGCTCGTTCACGATCCGGAGGAAACATCTTCTCTCAATCTGCCTGAGGATGGCAATGACGCTCCTCTTCATCATTCGAAGACAGATGTTAAGCGGTTGCGGAGTCTAGCAGCTCGACATCTACGTGAGAACATGGAGGAATTTCTCCCGTTTCTCTTAAATCAGGATACTGGAGAAACTATGACTAAAGGTAGTTTACTCAATTATCTAAACACTTCATGCGTCTTTAATGAAGGGGAGTTGCGAAATCTCGTGAACTGGCCGCTTCGACCTAGTTTCACCATGGGGCCGGGTTGTATGTCTCCGCTATTTCAACTTTTTTCAGTCCACCAGCATTTTCAAATTCTCACTTTCCAGTACACCTAGCCGTAGCATAGCTCTTATATTGTTTCCGTCTTATTCGAGTAGTAACGTGAAGACACTGATTCCTAAGCAGTAACAATCTCAACTTATCTTCCGCCCGTGGCGACCGTTTTTCTGACTCCTACAGGATGTCGGAACTGACAAACACTGCACACGCTAGTCTTTGGTCATGAATTCCTTCTAATGATTAGATATAATGGCACAGTAAATTTGGTTTCACTGCTAAGAGTAATATCAACAAGCAACTTCGGGTCTATCCCGTCGCACCGGGAGTAAAATCTAGCATCTTGGATCCAGCTCTCGTACTCATGCACTCGCCTTCTCCACCAAAATCTTCCCTGTATAAATGCACAGTATGTCCTATAAAACATGAAAACAAGGGCATCTGTTTTCGAATGTTGAGGAAACAAACATACCGCAGCCACGTACAAAATCTAGTCCAATGTATATTTGTCAGAAGTTGCAATCAGGGATGGAGTACTATGGCTGGTCGCGTGATAGACTACCAACTCAATAAACGCTAAGCGCAAGTAATCTTTTTGCACGAATAAACGTTCTATTTGCACATCGTTAATGGGTATCAAATTGACAGGACTTGGCGCAAGGCCAACCCACCTGACTAATACGAAAACTAAACAAAATGGCGTGAAAACCAAGGTAAAATCCGAGATCCACGGTTCACAACTGGTTGGTACTCCCCCCCCACACATACACACACACGCACGAGGTAAACACAACTGTTTATTTGCGTGTGATGAAGGAGGGACTTCTTGTCAAGAACCCTCAACAAATTGGAGCACCCAAACATACTGCAACAGGTGTTATCAACTGCTTCGATAATGAGTTTCCTTAACCATGAATCGAACAAAAGAGGTCCATGTCATGGCCTCCACGGTCTACGGGTTTTTAACTCCCTTGGAATTTTCCTGAGGAACCGTGTTAGGAGAATAGCTTATGACCCCAATCCAGGAACCTTCGAGGAATTGAAATTTTTAGTTCAATGTATGGTTTGATTTTAACACTCATGCTGGAGGCAGTTCCATAGAATATGGTTCGGTGGCTGTGAATTTTCCTGGCCCATGACGGTGGGGTTTTTGACTACCTGCTGTAGCTGGGAGTCCCTTATAAACCTGCACCAGTAAACAACCAGCCGGTTTTTGAAAATCAACGCAGCCTGATTACCCATACTATTGTCTACCAATTTCTATTATTTTTCAACATAATCCATCCAGGTTAGTTCGGAGAGAAAGCGGAAAGCGCTTACGGTGAGATAACATTTTTCCGTATAGGTAGGTGGCCAGCAGCGTGCAAGTTAGGCATTTCAGATGGTCATTTTGTAAGATACGGCAGGTGCGTTGGTGTATGCATAGTCGTACTTGAGAAGCTGATGAAGATGAAGCGTTATCCACTACGAAAGCGCAAGCGGAGTTACCGAGATGGTTATTGTGAAGCTTTCTGTTCTTGGAAGTGACAAAAGTAGTTCGGTTCACAACAATATGTTGCAAACTAGTTAGCAGATCTCTAATTGATGGTAGGATGGGTTTATTACTGAACACAACCTGTTGACCGAGAGAAAAAAGTAATTGTGTTAGACAGGCTGAAATATCTGGTTTGCCGCGTGAGTGACAATAATTTAAATGCTTCGCATCAGAGGTCTTTTGCGTTAAGATTCTTGTGCCTTCAAGGTTTTCTGAATGCACCATTCGGGTCGTAATTTTCATCCAGTCACTAGCGCAACAAATTCAAATTTCAATTGTCAAAAACAATATTCGACGGATTTGGTTGACTTGTTGCCGCATCCAATAAGGACATTGAAAAACAATCTGAACCACTGCCTTTATAACCTTTAAACTCGATTGGCTTCATGTAGACTGCGTGTTGACATTTATCCAGTTCTGCGAGATAGGAAGACGTGCTGCAAAATGTTAACCCTTCGTATCATTGCCAAATGATATAAGGAGTGTATCGAAAAATCGATGCGCCATGTGTTGGTTCTAATTGTGAATGATATGATGTTAATAAAACAGCGTTATTGGTGGATGTAATGCGCCAACGTTTCGACTACCGTGAGTAGTCTTTCTCATTTTTAGGTTCGTCAATGCTTTCCTTTCTTCCACTGTGATATTCTTAGGAATATTGCATATCCTCAGCCTAGCCTGCTTGGCGTTTTCTTCCGTAAGGTTCGATAAAGCTTGTTCCAGACGGCCTTGCTTTGAACTCGATCGAGTAGAGGAAGAGAAGGAGACTGAGCTTAATCCCACAAGTGACCGCAGTATTCAAGTGCTGGGCGGATTTGAGCTTTGTGCAATGGGAGATCGGCAGGAGGAGAGAAACGTCTGGTACGAAGCATAAATCAACTTTGCGCGCAGCACGAGAAGCTGGCTAAGATAGGGAAGAGGACCAGCATAACGAAGAAATCATGAATAAATCAGGAAGAGGCAGAACCTGTGGAATGTGGATCTGTTGAATAGAAACATGCGAAATGGGTAAGTGACGTTTAAAGGAAATAGTGAAGAGAGTTTTTACAGTATTGAAATCAACACGATTATGGGAACCCCAGGAGCTGTTCAAGGTCGTAATTGGGCGAGACAGTAAAAACATTGTAGCCGTGATCAATGTTGGTGTTTGCATATTAAAAAGTGCCATAAAAAGCGAGCAGTGGAGACTGGCACCATCGACAGAGAAGTGGACTGGAGAGTGTGTATTCGATGGAAGGTTGGTAATAAATAAAAAAATTAGGATGATGCGAATAGGGAACCATGGGGAGTGGCTGAGATAGAACCCATCGGCTCGAACGAAGACGATTCGCTTGCTGGGTAAACTTGATGTCCACGGCACGAGGGCTGGATAGAGCCCGAACGTGAAGAGCTTTTGCAGCAGACCTTTGTGCCAAACCCGGTTGATATCGAGCGAGAATAAGTGTGGTTCTTCGTGGTTATCCAGTGCAACCGGTAAGGGGTGACAAATTAGAGCCAGTAGTTCACTGGTGGAACGACTTCGTCGGAATCCATATTGACAGGCGCTCAATAGTCGATCGCGTTCGAGAAACGATCGCAGTTGACCGGAGATAGTGGCTCTGAGTACATTAGAAATAACACATTAGAGAAATCAGACAGTATTGTTTGGATTAAAGGGATCGTCGGGTTTGGGAATAAGAACGATTTTGGCGTGTTCCCATAGGATTGGAAAAGCAAAAGGATGGAAGAAAATTCAGAAAAGAGGGCGCAACTGGGGGCACGCACTCTAAGGAAAATGGGCGAAATGCCATCCGGACCGGGTGATTTGCGTAGGTTCCGAAAGCGTAGCGCGTCAGATCTTCCTGGTGCTAATAAGCGGTGTAAAAGGTAGGGACATGAGAACAAGTTGAACAGCGATCTTCTCAAGGATAATAGGCTTGAAACTTATAGAAATCGTCCTAATTGGTTGATTTTTAGCACCAAAATGTCTTGAGAATAGTGGAGGGTTGTGGTTAATGGAGTATTTAATAACAATGGCCCAATAAGCTAAGAGGAGGAAGAATGTGAATATTCATTTAGCGACATTGACTTTGTTATAAAAGAAAAGATCTCGCTTGAGGCATTCGAGTGCTACCAAAATGGCTTCTATAGAATATTTCTCAATTTATAATGAAGGGCTGAGTCCATAGGAACACCCCCTGGTTGTATCCTGGAGGTTGAATCGATCGTCAGATTTAACGGAATTTGTAGGAAATGGACAGAAATTGCGGCCAAGAAATCAACAAAATTTTAATGAATTACGCAAAAAGAGCAAAATTGTCCAGTTTTATTGCTAGTTTGGGTCTTTTAGACATCGTTGTTCTGTTTTTAACTTTTCACACTTGGTTTTTATTGTGCTGAACACACAAACGTACACAACCAACTCATTTCCCGATTTAGGTATGGGACACGAATCTCTTACAAATTCAAGTCAGTGCAATTTTGATCGAGATGTGTATCCTAATTGAATTCTTAGAAGTGATTAATCAACTCTGGTCTCATCGGAAACTATAGAAATAGTGTTACTGTTTTTAGACATCAGGACCGAATGATGTAAGTAGTGTATGGAAAAATCGATGCGTCATGTATTGGTTTTAAGTGTGAATGATATGTTAATAACAGCGTTGTTGGTAGATGCGCCGACGATTCGACTACCGTGGGTAGTCTTCCTCAAGGCACGTTTTACAACCATCATTCACATTAGTGTAGCTGTCTTATCTGGTTTTTGAGGAATCATATTAACCTGACTCTAAAATGAACCATATGACGGGTAAATCATTGTGGGTCGAAGACCGGGCCCCTATCATTTCGGAAAGCCGAAAAATTTGGGGTCCCGTCTGTTTTTAGTTCAGATGGTATGCCTACTCATGAGTAGCATAAAATGAATTTCGTATTGTTCAAATTTTTGGGGTTCCACTGGAGAGTGGCTAATGGCGTAATCATGGCTTGGGAGTTAGCTTCCTCCACACTCTTTAACAGCTTCCGCGCGTTCTAATGGTAACTGAAGTTCAACTGGAGCTTCATACATTGCACCAAAGCAGATCCTACCGCATCCTACATGAAATAGTCAGCCGTGTCCTGAGGTACGACTTTCTTTTCATCCCAAGGGATTTCACGCTCGTGCAGGTATGGCAGAAATTCGCCCTTAATATTCTCGGTCATCTCCATGAAAATAGTGACCGCCTCTTCAGCTTTATCGACATCAAAAGGGACGGCGCCCGACTTTCTCTTTTAGCACTAGTTCCTCCCCACCCCTGAGAAATATCTGGATCTGGTACTTTATTGACGGTTGCTTCAACATACCCGATAGACCACGTCCCAGTTAGATCTTGTCGGGTGCCATCTGTGTTAAACTGTCGAGCGTTCTAGGGTGTAACGACGGGAATCAAACATTACTGACCATTTTCCTTACTTGCACACGTCAAAATTCGTGTCTATAACCCGTTTGGGTCTGCACCGACCGGATAACCGTTCGGCCGTAAAAAAATCGCCTTTGTTATCCGTCGTCACATGCAAATGCAGCGTGCTTTACCATTCTAGAGGAAAATTCTTGGGAACAGTAGTGCACCCAGACCAGGCCGGTCATCGAAAAAGCCGCACGAAAAGATGTCAGAGGGGCCAAAAGACTGGATCTCCGAGAGCGCATCTCATTGTCAGCCAAGGGAAATGAAACCTGGTTATTTGCTATTTGTGAACGCCGCAGACTGCAGTGAGAGTGTTTCTGTTTTTTATGCTCTATTGTAAAAAATGCTCAACAGCGGTCTCAGAAAAATGGAAATTGCTTCAAGATTTAGTCACTTTGGAATGCCATTCAGTGTCACTTGCAATGCTTCGAATAGCCACTATAAGTAGGAGTCACTTTGTAATACATGAGGTCTTTTTATCCTCAACTAAAAGAAAAACGAGGCAATTTAATGAACTATCCAACCCAAGCCAAATCCGACTCACTGAGTGCCACTAAAATCTCGTTTTGGTCATCAATAAGCAGAAAAACGAGGAATAAATGAGTGAAGATGACAAGTCGTCCCTCAGTAGGTTACAAAACCTGTCGTCTCTAAATCCATCTAGCGAGATGAAAATTCGCCACCTGACGGCCAATTATCTATCGTATTGCTTATCTCCAATGAGACAAACATGTATGGAGAAGCTACCGCAAGCGTTTACTGAACCACTTCTGTGATACGCAAAACCGATGCACACGTCCGAACCACAGTTTTGTTTGCTGCGACAAACTTCACGAAAACATTTTCGCAATGCGTTGGTTACTAAAAGATTGCATCTCGATTCGGTTGGTCGTGAGCGCTGTTTAGCTGCAATCAAACTCGTAGGGCTGTTAAGTCTCGAGTATATACCACTCAAACTTTAACTCCTCGATTCACGTCAATGACTAGGGATCTTTGGATTCCATATTCAAAACCCAAACTGACCAGAACTTCCCTGTTTGATCAGTGTTCTTCAACTGCGTCATTGCCTGGACAGTAATTTGGCAGTAAATGTCTACCCTAACCTCTGACTGATTCAGGAAATCCATATCTTGGATCTGGAATTGGTAGATGAAATTATCACATCAAATGGTTCTCATGCCATGCTCCAAATAGTCCTCGATTAAATCTATTTTCTTTGAAAATTACCACTGAGCACATTGAGAAAACACAAATTGGCGAACAAGGTCGTTATCAGTGATTCGTACTCATGCCATTACATCACTATATATCTTGACAAAAAATTTTCACTATAGGAAAGATTGGATTAGTCAGATACAAATATGGGTGGGGAAGGGATTTGTGGTGTTACATGCATAACCTGAATACACAAGAATGTGTTGTGTTAATTGTTTTGTTGTCTAGGGTTTGCATTGGGACGGAGGGTGGGCCAGGGGAGTTGAAGCTCAACCACAAATTGTTTTTGAGAACAAAGTGGAGGATTGTGAAGACGGATTGCGACAGCTTCCGCAGTGCTCAAGAGGCGACATTTTGCCAACCTGGATTGTTGACCTCTGACCTTATACAGGGTCCGGAAAGCTTGCGTCACATTCACGGTGTGGTTAGTCTGTGCTAGATGTGAAACGACTGCGCTATTAAGTGACTTGATTGTTCCAGTGCCTAACCATGCCGGGTAGTGCTCACGGATGCGTTCAGACAAGCGCCTGGTCGTGCGGCCGATGTACATTGTCCCACAGGAACATGTGAATGAATAGATACAAAACGAGGCTGCAAAATCAGGGACTTTGTCTTTCAACCATAATGACACTACGGGGCGGGATTTGAACAGGATACGAAGCTTGGCTGCGTAGAATGTCTTATTGATAGCACTAGTCAATCTTCGTCGTGCTATTTCTGCTAGCGTGTCACCTTTGAATGGCAGAGATATGTATACTGGCTTTCTCTCCACCGTCGCCCTCCTAGGAACTCCCTGTTCTGTCTCCAACATCTTGTCGATTAATCTAATTGGGAAACCATTTCCAGTGAATACTCTTCTGACCGTCTGCAGTTCAGCTTCAAGAGTATCTTCTGTGCATATTCTTTTTGTCCTGGCAATCAGACATCTAATTAAGTTCCACTTCACATTAAGAGGTACAAAGCTGTGGAAGTTGATGTGTTGCCCATTCCATGTGGCTTTCCTGTGTACTGATCGCCGAATTAAGCCGTCTTCTCGACGACTTAGTCGTACATCTAAGAAAGCTAATTCGTTGTTCAGCTCCATCTCTGTTGTAAATTTCACATTTGCGTGAGCCGAGTTGAACATATTCAACATTTGTTCAGTTTTTGTCGAGGGGTTGAGTACACAGAAGATGTCATTCACATAACGCTTGTATAGGTAGAGCGATTGTATTGACGACTCGAGTGATCCACGTTCCAGCTTTGCCATGAAAATGTCAGCTAGTAGCTGACTAATCCAGTCCTTATTATAGTGAAAATTTTTTGTCAAGATATATTGATCTAATGGCATGAGTACGAATCACTAAATCTATTTTTTCCGGACTATGAGCAAATGCACCTAGAAACGAAGCATTATCAACCCATTCAGAGCCGTCTGTTCATCCACGGCGCCGGTCGTATACATACAGCTACATACTTGAGATCAACTTCCTCCGTTCCTGTTCAACTTTGTCATGAACGAGGTGATGGAAGACGCTTTAGGAGGTCTCCAGAATGTAGCGGTCAAATTGGAAAATGGAGAGAAGCTGTGTAATCTAGATTACGTGGATGATGTCATGTGGCTATTCGAATCTGAGGACCATGCACAACGTGCACTAGGTAAACCCACGAGGTCTATAGCTCGGTTTGGCATGTGTTTTGCACCTTCAACGTACAAAGTGCTGTTGCAAGGCTGGACGACATTAGTGCCGAACGTGGTACTTGATGGAGGGGAACTAACGGTTATGGGCCGTTTCATCTACCTTGGTAACTTCCTGTTGAATGTTGGTAGCTCGGAGTGCAGATAAACAGGAGTATATTGAAGGCTCGAGCAGCTTACGCTGGACTGAAGCACTTTTTGCGTCGGCCTGATGTTTCCCTGAAGTTGAAAGGTCGTGTGTACTGTGACAAAGTCCTCTTAGTTCTGTTGTATGGTTGCGAGATACCAAGTATGCGTATCGGTTATGTTCGTCGCTTAGAGGTTTCCGATCACCGATATCTACGTAGTATGGCTGGGATTGGATGGATTGACCGGGTGAGCAATGCTGAGGTTAAGAATCTGGTACTAGGTGCCACTTCGCAGAACACCTTATCTGAACGTATGAAGCCTAGTGTACTATGTATGTTGGGTCACGTATTGCGTATGGTGAACACTTGTGGCGCCAACCTGGTATTTCCCTGAAGTTGAATGGTCGTATGTATTGCGCTGCATCGCGCTTATTTTTGTATGGTTGCGGGCTGGAAATGCTGACCGCTTGGGGAGTCTTGACCATCAGTGTTCGTCTAGCATTGTGGAGCGATGGAGTGAGTAGTGTAGAACTTAGCAGTCTATACCATCCCAAGGTTGAATTCAGTAGAAAAACAACGTTGAAATTAGAAATTGTAGAATGACAGTGAGAAACTGTAAGTCTAGTTTGAAAAAGAGCGACTGCGGTAAATCTCGCCCGCCCATGGTGCATCTTATTGGCCAACTAAGCATATCAATCATCAGCCTATGATCGGTCACTTGTCTCTTCACATTCCTTGTGAAAAACTAACGCAGTCTCGCACAAATCGCTGAACTACACAGCACCACACTCCAATGACTTCCGTCCACTAGCGTGCATGATGTAAGGCTGAGATCATAAGGAGTGTGAGAAAACAGGCGACCAATCATGGGCTGGTGATTGGTGTGCTCATTCGGCCAATGAAATGCACCAGAAGCGAGCAAGATTTACCACAGCCGCTCTTTTTCAAAATAAAATCACAGTTTCTCATGGTCATTTTGCAATTTCTCATTTCAACATTGTTTTTCTTCTGAATTCAATCTCGCAATGGTATGGTATTAGGTACCGGTTCCGGAAATATCGTATCACAGCGTATCAATCTCACTGAACTTCATTAGTTGTGCCACGTTGCATATACCGAACATTTGCCTATCTTACAGTGTACTATTTTCCTTTCCTCCCATGCAATGGAAGAGAGCATATGGAGGCCGGCAGATAATGTGGACGTGCGGAATGAGAGAATACACAGCGAACTTAGTAAACGTGGGGAGGGGGTTCGGAAGACCCCTCAATTAGCTGGCTGTAGACAGTGAAGTATATGTCATCAAACCGCGAACAGTGACGATTGTGTAGTCACTTTCCGTCAAATTGGAATGATTGAAAAATGTGCGTTTGTATGGTCACACTATTTCCTTTTCTGGCCACTAAGCCCCCTTTTTGTGCCTATAGGTTCAGTTCCTGTTCACATTAAATATACATTCTTACAGTTGCAAAGTATACCTCGGTGAGAAGGGTAACAGTCCGTGGAGTTTCGTGTACTGTTTAATGCCGAACGATGGTGAACCGTCTTCATAGTAGTTTATTAATTATTTGTGCTGTCGGCACATTGTGACGACTGTGAGCAATGGTATGGTTGTCTGTGTCCTTGACCATGTTTTTCTGACCGAAGGGCGAGTTAAACCTTTCCTTCTGCTCCTGTGTTTTAATCCCCTCGGTAACAAATCATTGCTCAGATGCATTCGACGCTTACTGTGATGCGGTCGAAAAAACCTCCGCTTGGGGTGGTCAAGTTGAAGTGAGTCTAAGATTTTCATTGAAGTCAACATCGGCATTTACAGAACTTTATATATATGCTGTTAACTAATTTAAGATTGAAGATTACTTATTAGCCTTCGTTCATCTTCGCCCTGCAACCTTTGGCCAAAATCCGCAATTGTTTAAGGAACCTAAAACGATTAGTGGCGACCGATAGTCCCCTATGCAGGTCGCTGTGCCGAAGTCAGACTAAAGCATCAGGATAGTAAGATTATAAAGAGTAGGGGAAAACGTGCGGCACCATACGGGAATGAAAAATTTGTTCCTTATAGACGATTTCCTGTTAGAGAAGTGAGTATCGTAACAGTCAGAAGACAACACACACTTGCGCAGTGGGCACAGATACACCCTACCCTCCTCAGTTCAGTGCTGCGGCAACATATAGCACCACTGTCAAGATCAACTGTGTATATTGCTGTTTTATCTTGTCATTTGTCCATCCAGCTTTGGAATGCCGATCTTTGTTTAAACATTTTTTCGAACATTTGTTGACATCATAACAGTTTAGTACATCTGATCTGACTTGCATGCCGTGGTACGGTCAAGGGACTTTGACTAAACAACTGCTTTGTCGGCGGAATATTGCTGTTAAGTTTCGCAGTGGCCGCACTTTCGACACTTAGGCTTGACTTATGTGTTCATCTCACTTTTGTGTGAGCTGCTCATACTCAGCTAAATGCTTTCTGCTAATTAGTTTTCATTTGTATGTCATTAGCTTTTCTATCTCCATATTCGATTGGCTTCCAGTTTTTTTAATTCATCTGTCTGCAGGTGCGCGCACTTTCTAATGTTTTTCGACTACCAATCGAAGTTCTCCAAGCCGAGGGTCAACCAGTCCTCATCGGAGATGAGTTTGATGGTCCACCAATAACCATTGTGTAAGGAATGGATATTCTTCTGAGGGCGCTGTGATTCTCCGGTATTGTATTATGCATTTCTAGATCTGTTTCGCTTTTGTTTGTGATAGGCAATTTTTATTGCACGGCTGTGGCACATGCAAATAAATGATCAAAATTGGCCAGAATCTTGGGTGGATATTAGAACAGCACGACCTGAATATCTTGCTGGGGCCGGGTTATTAATTGGACTCTGGTCACACATTGCCCTGCAAATCCAGTACCGGTTTGAAAGCCGGTTCGTGCTGTTTCTCTCTGCTGCGTGATGTACAGGCCGCGTTCATTATTCTATTCTCGATCAATACAGGCAAAACGAACTCGGAAAGTTGGACTTTGGACAGATATGCACAAAACGTGTCTAAGCCACAAGAGATGCCAGCTATCGCAGTTTGTGAAGTGATCTACCTGATGCTACCTGACGGTGTTTCTTTCCCGGATATTTGATACTGCGAGGTAACAATTACAGCATGTTTGTAAAAACTGGGCTAAATATAAAGGATGAATGCAGACAGGCTCCTTTCATTCCTAGAGGAGAGCCTTATATCTCAAAGGTGCAAAGCACACCGCATCTGAATACGCCAATCGCCAAATGATCTAACTTTCTGCACAGTCCTTGAAAATTACCACTGAGCACATTGAGAAAACAAGTTGGCGAACAAGCTCGTTTTCAGTGATTCGTACTCATGCCATTACATCACTATATATCTTGACAAAAAATTTTCACTATAGGAAAGATTGGATTAGTCAGATACAAATATGGGTGGGGAAGGGATTTGTGGTGTTACATGCATAACCTGAATACACAAGAATGTGTTGTGTTAATTGTTTTGTTGTCTAGGGTTTGCATTGGGACGGAGGGTGGGCCAGGGGAGTTGAAGCTCAACCACAAATTGTTTTTGAGAACAAAGTGGAGGATTGTGAAGACGGATTGCGACAGCTTCCGCAGTGCTCAAGAGGCGACATTTTGCCAACCTGGATTGTTGACCTCTGACCTTATACAGGGTCCGGAAAGCTTGCGTCACATTCACGGTGTGGTTAGTCTGTGCTAGATGTGAAACGACTGCGCTATTAAGTGACTTGATTGTTCCAGTGCCTAACCATGCCGGGTAGTGCTCACGGATGCGTTCAGACAAGCGCCTGGTCGTGCGGCCGATGTACATTGTCCCACAGGAACATGTGAATGAATAGATACAAAACGAGGCTGCAAAATCAGGGACTTTGTCTTTCAACCATAATGACACTACGGGGCGGGATTTGAACAGGATACGAAGCTTGGCTGCGTAGAATGTCTTATTGATAGCACTAGTCAATCTTCGTCGTGCTATTTCTGCTAGCGTGTCACCTTTGAATGGCAGAGATATGTATACTGGCTTTCTCTCCACCGTCGCCCTCCTAGGAACTCCCTGTTCTGTCTCCAACATCTTGTCGATTAATCTAATTGGGAAACCATTTCCAGTGAATACTCTTCTGACCGTCTGCAGTTCAGCTTCAAGAGTATCTTCTGTGCATATTCTTTTTGTCCTGGCAATCAGACATCTAATTAAGTTCCACTTCACATTAAGAGGTACAAAGCTGTGGAAGTTGATGTGTTGCCCATTCCATGTGGCTTTCCTGTGTACTGATCGCCGAATTAAGCCGTCTTCTCGACGACTTAGTCGTACATCTAAGAAAGCTAATTCGTTGTTCAGCTCCATCTCTGTTGTAAATTTCACATTTGCGTGAGCCGAGTTGAACATATTCAACATTTGTTCAGTTTTTGTCGAGGGGTTGAGTACACAGAAGATGTCATTCACATAACGCTTGTATAGGTAGAGCGATTGTATTGACGACTCGAGTGATCCACGTTCCAGCTTTGCCATGAAAATGTCAGCTAGTAGCGGACCAAGTGGGGATCCCATCGCTTCGCCGTCCTTTTTACGGTAAATTTAATTATTGAATTATATGTGACGTTGTAGGTATAAAAGAACAATAGTTGTTTCAAGTTTGCTATCGGAAGACTTGTCGCTAAGGCATTGTTCTGGATGTGGTCACAGAGGTATTCGATTGTCTCCGTGATCGGAACGTTGGTAAAAAGGGCGGTGACGTCTAAAGAAAGCATCCTTCGTCCCTTCGTATTTAGGTCTTTCACGGAATCGATACGCTCAAATGTGTCTTTGCGCTTCAACTCCTTTGGCCCACCCTCCGTCCCAATATAAACCCTAGACAACAAAACAATTAACACCACGAATCCCTTCCCCACCCATATTTGTAAATGACTAATCCAATCCTTCCTATAGTGAAAATATTTTGTCAAGATATATATATATAGTGATGTAAAGGCATGAGTACGAACCACTGAAAACGAGCTTGTTCGCCAACTTGTTTTCTGCACATTGTTGTTCTGCAAAACGATGTAATAGATACACTAGGAGTCGAAAGCTCTGCTCCTGGAACACCCAAAGCATTTCCAAGAATACCCTCCATGACATGGCTGAAAAAATAGGATATAGCGCAACTTTATCACACTATCAGAAACCGCGAAAACCGAACATAAGTTCTAACCTGACCTGAGATACATTGGTATAACACCTCGATACCTTATTCGCAAGTACTCTGGCTCTCAATAAACCATGACTGGTGCCAAACGCTGCCTACTCCCCAAGCGTTTGGCGCCACCTCCGAAAGATAACCGTCGCCCTTAAATACTGGAACCCAAGCCGTACTCCCTTATTTTTTTAATTTAATTCGACAAAAGACTGTTGATTGCCGTTTTGATGATAATCAATGCCCTACAAAGTTCTCGGTATCATCTTGAGTAACTCTTCATCGTGTGATTTTCGTTTGTGATAAAAGTTCGATATATCGGTCACACTGGAAGTCTTCACATATGCTTAGTTGGTGGCCTATTGAATTGTGTTTAAATTAATCCCGCATACCTATCAGATGAAGTTAGCTAAATGTGGCCGTGTAAGACTTAACTTACAATAATTGGTAGTCGCCACACCTGCCGTTTTCGTTTCTCGTAGGAATTGTCTCCTGCATTACCTTTTGGGCACGCTCCACAGTCTCATGGAAATAGGAACGCATATGTACGTACTCAGATTTGTAGACGATACCAGGACTTTTGTTGTTCATTCCTATTTTATGAAACCAAGGTTCTTTTTAATTCATCCCTAGTTATCATAGGCATGTGTATGCATCCGGTGAACACTACAATTCCTGCGTCCCCATCTGACTGATGACTGCTTTCCTCAGGATCAAAAGCTGGTCGAGCCAACGGTGGAATTTGCCGACCAAACTGTGTCTCGGTTTTATTGTCCAAGAAGGAACGGCAAAAGATGACTGTTTTTTATCACGTCCGTTGCTCCGCACTTCTTTCTTCTACCTTACAGCTCCTATCATTTCGCTACGTTGATTTGTGACATCATCATTGCGAAGTTACCCATACCTATGAGTATTATGCCTTAATCCTTGTTTGTGGTTAATCAATTCACGTATTGGTCTTCTATCGTCTTCTTTCGATCCATCCTACTTCGTGTGCTCCAGGGAGGAATTTATGCAAATTTCGAATCATCGTCCTCATTAACGTCCAACATAGATATCAGATAATCATAAGTAAATGCCGCATAAAATATTGTTAAAAAAATGTTGTTATTAGTTGGCTCGGCCGTATTGTATTCTATTCCGATTCCAAAGTTCTTGTGATAGTCTAATCGCTAGCATCTGTAACTTTTAATTAGCCAGGTGTGTTCAGCGATAGTTTCTGGCCATTTGAAATCTTACATCGAGCCCACCACACATGATGCTGCGGTTTCCTGTGTACTATAGTGTTGTTATCTCAGCACATAGATACCAAGACGTGTGTAAGGGTAAATAGATTACGATTAAATCTTCAGTACTCCTTTTAACCTTGCGAGCCTATACGGTTGCTTCTCCGGCGGTAATATCTCGGTTGTATTGGGTGTTCACTCCCGTAGGTCCAGTCTCTTCAAACGTTACAGCGTTACAGAGAAACAGAAACGTTTCGTGTGGAAGAAAGCCACTGACAATATTTAGCCACACCGCCAAAATTCTCCACTCAGCTCGTTTGGGGGTTGCGTGGGCCCAAAGCCGGTAATCTGATTCGACCCATCCCCTAGGTCGTAGGTTAACAATTCCAACTAATTATCCAACTGTTATCTGCTTCAGAGAGCACTATACCAACGTAGTCGGTCTGTGATCTTGTCTAACTCACACCAACCACATCCATGCCCGTTGGATTGACAGCACTGTAAACAATTACTTTGCGCCTAACCTCAAGGATATCGACAAAACTCTCCCACTATATTCTTGACACATCCTAAAGACATCGGTGTTCAAGTACGGATGGGTATCAAATTTCTGTTCACCATGGTCGTTTTTCTCAGCCCAGCGAAAGGACCGATATCAATGTTGTCTTACAGGACCAGTCTTTAATCAGTAATCGGAGGCAGCATCAATGACGCGGTGCAAAATAGTAAACAGGGATCTAGTTTTCTGGATATGCCAACACAATTCATACGCCATCAGAGAGGCCATAAGTAACCCCCTGAGAAAGGGAAAGATGCTAAGCTCGAACGAAACAGTAACCTACATGCATAAATTACGAGTTTCTGACACAGTTCGCGTTAAACAGCAACATGGCGCTCTAAATCGACAGGTGGTCTGAGTAAGATCGACCACATTGCAGTAAGTTACCGTTGGCGCGGTTCTGTCTAGAACTGTAGATCATGCTGCACCACGTATGTCGAATCGGATCATGCGTTACTTTTATTGCGATTTTTGCTGTGGCTCAATAGCAATCGACGCAGGCCACAAGCCCGATTGGCTGTTGAACGTCTATCTGATTCGGCTGTTCGCAGCAGCTATGAGCACAAACTTTTCGAGGAACTAAGAAATCCAACGAGCAGCATTGGGATCAAATTAGGCAGTAGATTTCGTCTGTGGTCGTAGATCTAGCGTTCACCAAGGACACTGCATCTCACAAGGATCGCTGGGCCCAATGGAGCAAAGAAGGCAGCCCTCTAACTGCAAAGAGGCGAATAAGGTGCATCGATAATTGCAGCGTCAGTTGACGATAAGCCACAATAATGACAGCGAGAAGTGGTGGGTTAAGGTAGCCGAAGAGATGGAGGAGGC